>JAIPRN010000542.1:0-79134 GCA_025469175.1 Geopemphigus sp. TES_GeoC_2020 | reverse complement strand
GATCATTTTATACGGTAAAACCGTAATATATATTCGAACAATTAAATTTTTACGAATCCCGCGATTCTCTTAAATCTATTGAAGTTCATCATATATATATATATATATATATATACATGTAATGTATATTATTCGTCGAAAACTGATCAGAGAAATTTGCAAAACAACGATTCCAAGCTATTAAAATTAATTTTAAACCATTTACACTACAACTGTAACTTTGTATTTATTTTTATTAAATGTATTTAAATAATTTCATATATATATATAGTAATATATAATAACAATTTCATTATGTTGAATTTTAGAAAAATCAATAGTAAAAGTTGTTCTTAATATTTAATTAATTATTTTCCACGATATTTTTTAAGTTTAAGTAATTTAAATTATAATAGCGTATTTAATATTTTTATCATAAGAAGTTTGGTAGTAGTTATTCTATATCAAATAATATTTTCATGAACTTCATTATATAAAATGACAATTATAATAGTACGAGAATATTTATTTAAAAAAATGTAAATAACGTATTTGATTGTATAAACAGTATTATTATAGGATATGTGTGAAAATATTATTATTAAAAACTTTGTATATAATATTGCTTAAACATTATAGTATTTGTCGATTGGTTTTGGTATATTTTGTAATGTGGAATATCGATATACTTGTGCGTTTAGTCTAAATACAATTGAAAACTATAACTTTATAGTTATTTCTTTAGACTTATATAAATATTAGTTAAATATTATAATATTACGTTTAATTATATTATTATCAATTCTATAAGATATGGGTATTTGTATCCTAGAAACAGAAATTTGTTAAAAAATTATCATTTATTGTATATTCATCGGTAGCAGAATGGAAAGTATTTACTTGTTTGGATCGTAATTTAATTAAATACTTTATATATTTAATATTATTTCCTCTTTCCATAATCTCGGAAAATTATATTATAACTACTATTGATATTTGATTATTATCGTAATTTTTCTTGATATACATTTTATATTATACACATTATTGCAATTAGATATAATAATTTTGACGTTTTATTAACATTTGTTAATTAAAATAAATTGACATTTAATTTCCAAATTATATTTATTTCATTAGATATAATAATGAATACAATTATTAAATTACAAAAATAAATAATTAATCGGATTTGTTTATATTATTTCTTCACTTAGATGTTTTATGAATGGAATTTAATTTCATTAGAAATTAATGCTTTATTGGTGATAAGAAAGTATCGATATTTTTTACTTGAAATATAATTAGACAACAAATGTTTTGAAAGTACTTTATTGGAAGTAGTTACACAGTGACTATTTCCAACATTTGAAGCAGTATTTTTTTAGTAGTGGAAATATTTTACTATCGTGTAATTATAATTGAACTTTTGTGTATATCATTTATTTATACGTAGATCAATTTGTAGAAATTAAAATATAATTAAACATATTTCAACATAAATACGTATAAACGTAACGCATTATTAAAAAACAGACATTGCTTTTATATATATATACATATTTAGGAATTATAAAACACTGATGTAATCAAACTGTTTACTTACTTGAAAAATGTACTCGATACAATATATGCCCAAATATGTGCGCTATTCGAGAACGTTGGTGTAGAACTGTAGGACTTTTGCACTGTTACTAAGGTGTGCGCACTCGATCAGCTCTATACATATAATGAACCGAAGGAATATTGTTCTTATAAGCAGGGTTTGAAAAACGTATTAATTAAGTAATAGTACAATCGAAGCCATTAAATTCACATTTAGTTTGGTCAGTGGGTATTTGTAAAGCAAATCAACATTCCCGGGTTCAACACGCATGGAATTCGCCGAATAGAATAGCGATCGTTATTTTTGCAGGTGGTAAGTTATTTACCTTCCAACGTGCAAATAATTCGAACAAAATTATCGTCCAGGCCTTATTTTGTGTGGCATGCGAAATTGTATTTTAAATGTTGATTCTATAATAGGTATGTTTTTATAAGTAATGAATACAAAAAATATGTATATATATATATATGTATACCGTAATCTTTATTAAATACACGTTTATTCATATTATTCGACCTTCCGGATACCAATTAAAATCGCTATACTAAATGAAAATAATTAATATCGTATATTGGAAATAAGGACAAATACGAATATTAAATTGATCACAAATTGTTTTTCCAAAGTGCCTATTGTCGTAAATTTGTGTTCGGCCGATATTGTTCAGGACGTATGTTTCGAAATTTATCACCTGTTTGCTATAATATTAGTTAATAATAATAATAATTGTAGTTCGACTACATTTTTGTTGTATTATAGTCGATTGTCGTATACATATATACTAAATAGGTAGTTGATATATTTTACGCGTTGGTTTTTTTTTAATACCGTTATAGTGTACATCATTCGCAATTCTTTCGTATCGAAAACCGCGTCTGGTGAATGACGTCTACACCAATACTGATTATTGCCGCCACATAATTTTGGTTTTGTTTTATTTATCCGTGGAATAGAGTTCAAACGAGAATTAAACAATCGATTACACGGTATTTTATTATTCATGAACCTCGGCGATTTGGAATTATCTTCGAAAGTTTTAATCGGACACGCCTTCGATCGTGTTGTAAAATAATGTACGCGTATTACGTGTAGTCGGCGTATGGAAAAATATTTCGTTTAGTCGCGCCTTTATTTAGACGTCGTGTTATACCTAACCGAATTTTTCGGTTTTATTCTGATACAGTGCCGTCCGTAAATTGTTATTATATACTGTTTCGTTATCGGAATACGAAAAATTAAATTTCTAGAATACAAAAAGGTCGAGAAATCAAAAACTGTAACGATAACATAGTGGAAATCGTTCTTGTAAGGATATATTTCTCGAAGCGATAAATTACGGGAATCAAGGACGTGCATCTTAGGGTCTCGGTTATTTTTGTTTTGCATTGTAATACGGGTTATTTGATTGCACGCTATATGGTTCACATCGATATCATAAATAAATACAATTAGTTTCTCTGGAGGAGTCTGGTTGAACTCGCCGCACGATATTTTTAATTTAATCGTACGTTTCACGTTCGCAATATTGTAAATATTTTGTTTAACTGTATATATATAAAGTTTTAATTGTCTCGATCGTGGGTGAACGTTTTCCTAATTTTGCAGATTTGTCACGGTGCATTGATGAAAAAGGGGGATAATGATAATAATATTATATCACGACGCGTTGCGTGTTATTGTGGTAGACCCGTAATCATTTTCAAATAAGACAATTTTTGCTCTCTGCTCTTGCGGCGATTGTATTTATTTAATTGCCTATTGTGTACGTACGTATATATTATATGTATTATTTTTTTGCTTTTACGCAAAACTCCTAACGAATATTATCTTTATTGAAAACTGTTAAAAATCGGACAGTTTTCGTTCCTACACAGCCGTGACCTGGATTTTCTTTCATTACTTTTTAGGTGTTTTCATCGAACAATTATATTAGCGCGGGACATGTTGTTGCGTAATGTTCACACATAAGTAATACGTTGCTCAATTGATATAAATATATTTTGTACTTACATTGTGCGCCATGTTATAATATAAATACGCTTATATAACGTCATGTTTAAACTAAATAACTGTGTACACTAAAGTATAGCGTTTGATTTATTTACGGACTATAAATCGATTATTGAACAGTTTTTTAAATTTATAATTCATCATCGCCGCGGCTCTTGTGGAACAGTATTGTGTGTGTTTATAATTATATATATAATATAATATACGTGTATATAATCGTCGCAATAATTTTCACGTTGGAAACACAATTCGCGCGTTATTATATTGATAAACGCCCACATTATTTTAGGACAAACAAGAACTATTACGGTTATAGAAATACGTCGAAATATTATAATATTTAGCAGATTTTGCCGGCGACAGTCTATACCGTTCAAAGTCATTCTGCCACTACATATGGAATTCTAACGCTCGTAACTCAATTAAATAGTTGCCATTACGTACGTGTGGTACAAATTTTTCTACACACTCGATTGCATTGTTCCTTCAAATAATCTGCAATTTAAATAGGACACGGAACATAACGTTCATTATAGTTTTGTTACAACGGCCGGTCGTTATATAATATTTTATGTGTTAGTCGATGTTTTTGATTTGCGAGAAACGTTTTGTAATTTCGACAATAATAACGTTCTAATTTGATATTTATTTTTATTCTTTGATAAATAAAAAAATCTTATAATAAAAGTTAATCCAAAAAAATTAATTAAGTTCCTAGTTCGTTAATGAAATTCTGTAATCAACGCACAAACATTTAATCTTTACTGCCGCCTGCTATAGATTTTTAACTGTTTGTATTTTTAAAAAACACGAAAATAAAACTTGTACAATAATTATGCCTACATTTGGTAATGGGCACGTTTTTATAGTTCACGAGTATTTTTAATTTTTATTATGATTAAAATTAAGTGTAATCCATTTCGTTGATTGTTTTCCATTACTAGAAAATGCGAAATAAATTGGAAAAGTATACGCAATTCGAAAGTTAAACGGATATAAGAAGAAATATAGTTTTTAAATTAATTTTTTGTAAATTTCTTTTCATTAGTTTATCTGTGTGTAAATATGCTTTTTAATATTTTTACGGCCCGTATTTCAATTAAATTTATAATAAGGTATTATTAATTGCAATGAAATTAATTCGTGTAACGTGATATAAAGATGAATCTCTTTTGTTACTTTTATTTCAATGTATAATACATTTCTGTAAAAGAACATATTCCGTATAATACAACGAAGTTAGGTTAAGTATTTAAAATAAGACATATTCAAATTTTTACTTATTATAAAAATAGTAGTTAAATATTATAATATTACGTTAAATTGTATTATTAATATCGGGTGACCGAGCTTTGCTCGGTATTTTTTTTTTTAAAGTCCGATAAAACGATGTTTTCTAAAAATGAAACCTAACTAGATCGATTTATCGCCCTCGGAACCCCCTGCATACTAAATTTCATGAAAATCGTTGGAGCCGTTTCCGAGAACCAGATTATATATACACAACAATTGCTCATTTAAAGGTATTAGATACTAAACGGTAGTTAAATATTATAATATATATATATATTTTGAATATTATTCAATAGACAATTCTTTGTATTATATATATTTTAAATAAAATTTGTTTTTTGAACACGTGTGTGTGTGTGTGTGTGTGTGTGTGTGTGTGTGTGTGTGTTTGCGTGTGTATATATAAACATATCCCCTGCTATACGCGCACACTATTAGGCAATTTAAATACATTTTTTTTCGGAGTAACTGATAAAATACTATTAACAAATATAGTGTCGAAAAATGTTCCGAAAACTACTTAAGACAATAGGCGTGCGTATAATAATTAATAATAATTTATATTATGCCCGCTTATGTATTATATTTACTTTGTTTCGTTACATTGTATCATTGCCACAAATGTATTCGATTTTGAATTTAATAAACATGTCATTATTTGGTTACAATTGAGAATAAAATTACATATGATACTTAATCGGTGGACAGTATAAACTATATATTAGTAACATACTACTAACAGTATAAAGCGTGCAAACTAAATTATTGAACGATATATTTATTATTATGTTGACGGTTACGTTGATTCGAAATGTCCCCGTAATAATAGGTAAGTGACAAACTGCCCATCGATATTGACGTGTCGAGTAACGTTAAGTTTTATACGGGGATCGTAGAAAAAACGGGATTTTTGTTTTTATTATTCTTAATTAACGTTGACAGGAATGAAGTTAAGAAAATTTTTTAGTGTCTAGTAGGTTGAATTTAAAAATTCGATTTATTTTTTATATTAAATTGTATACGTTTGATTTTTTAAAAAATTCGACCTACAGTGTATGTTTGGTCCTAGTGTTGCGTCTAGGGTGTTGAAAATGTTGGTGATGTCTTCTGTATACTGGTGGCATTCTGTAAATATGTGTTTTATTTTGAGATCCGTTGGCCAGGTTGTGCGAATTGGTTATTCGTCCTTCGTTATAGCGTAACCGTGTGTTAGCCTGGTATAGCCGATGTGTAATCTGTCGATAATAATTTTTCCCCGTCCGTTTATAAAGTGATTTGGCCAAAGTGGACTTAAGAAAGTAGATCCGCGCGAATTCGTTCGGTTCGCGTCATCCGTCGGCTGTTGGAGGTGGGGGTATTATTTTTCACGTTTCGTGCTTAGGTTCGACGATTGGACTCTAAAATGTTTTGCTCGAAACACGCCATTCGAATCGATTCGAAACTCGATATCGCATTGTTACGATACGTTAGCACGTCCTACACGGCCAGCTAGAATATCGACTAGCCCCGTACATGTTTAGTACATTAGAACAATATTAAATGACGTGTGTACATGGTCGCTGTATCGTTTACAGAGTACTTTTTTCATTGATCGTTGTACGTACGCCAAACATTTTACATGGGAAAGAGTCGTAGGTTATTATTTCGGGAACGGCAGAACAGTCGTGGTTTAAACGATTTTGTTAACATTTTGTAGAACCGTTTAACCGGTAGATGAATCAAGAAGTCGAAATTGATAACGGTGTCATTGGACGCTTTTGAATAATATGGTGTCGACCGAACGTAATACGAGGTTAGTAATTAACTCTTAAATCGGTAAGGTCCTTTTGTTTAGATTACGGTGTAAACGACGGCAAAATGAATATATTTGGAATTTGAATTTACGGTACAACCGAATTTGGGTAATAGCCATACGGAAACAATCACGTCAATTTCATTCGAACGTGTTACTAATTTTAATAAAATTTTGCGTCATTTTAAATAGTACCCAGATATGACATTGATGTGACGATGACGTGTGCATTTTATATTCGACGATCCTACGCGTGTACGTCGAATGTATTCGGTCAGACGTTCGAAAATAATCGCGAGAAATTGTGCGTTTATTCGTTAGCGGAAATCGAAAATAATAACGTGACATTATAATTTACGTGGAGTATAAAAAGCAGATTAAAAAGGAAAAACCGTAAATCGGTAAAAAGAAATTTGTTTAAAAAGATGTTCGATGTTCGTTTGAAAAAATATTATAATCGTGTTTGTTAAAATATCGTTATTTAGCGAACGTATTGGTGTATTGAATTTTTTCACACTGAACTAGAAAAAAAAACAAAATCGTAAGATATGTATTAATCAATCGCGGACTGTTATACTGAAATTGGAGATTATTATTACATTTTTTATGAAGTTTTTGAATCAAACAAATAAAATTGCAGCTGTTTTTTTTTTTTTTATAAAAAATAGATATTTACGTAGTAGGATTAAAAAGTTCCTGAAATTTATTTATAGAAAAAAATTTTCTTCTCATCGAAAATCTGATTACTGAAATTTAAAGTAGACGTAATTTGCTATTTGTAGATTTAATCCTGAACACTACATTTGTTTCGCGTTTGCCGTAATCGTGTCCATATGAAACAGAATTTACGCGTTTTTTAAAATGTTACAATTCGAACAACGGTCCAACATTAAATTTTTTTTTTAAATTTGGCAAAATTGTCACAGACAACGAAGGGTTAATTCATCTGGAATTTTTATCTAATGGATAAACAATCAACTTTGGTTTTTATATTGACGTTTAAAAACGTTTAAGAGATTCGATTCGTCGACAAATACGGGAAAAATGGGAAAATGGTTGATATTTGCTTCACGACAACGCATTGTATCGTTTAAGATTTCGCAGTTCAGCAATTTTTAGCTGATAAAAAAATTCCGGCAATTCCATAACCTCAGTATTTATCAGATATTGCACAATATGATTTCTGGCTATTTCCGAATCTAAAATTTGGATTGGAAAGTGAACGTTTTGCGACAATTAAAGACATTAAAGTTAACGTGATAGCTAATCTCAGGACCGTACCAGTAGAGGGATATCAAAAATGTTTTCAGCAGTTACAAATTGGTTGGAGAAATTGTGTGTGCCGAAGGCCGATATTTTAAAGGAGATTAAGTTAATTTATGTTTAAATTTATAAAAAAAATAAAATAAAATAAAATTATAGGATCTTTTTGTTTCACGTTTCTATTACGTATCTTTTTTGTCTCGTTTTCTATTTGATTTGTTCGGTGAAATTTGCAGGGAAATTTTTTATTCCCGAAAAATTAGTTATGTAAATACGAACAATTTGATCATACTTCAGACGAAAAAGCTACTAATTGTTCTATAGTAATTATCAATACGGTTGTTATAATATATTTTTTTAAAAGGTTGATAAAATGTAACTATTATACCACGTTCACTCTTAATATATGGCCGAACTCTATTATTTTGGCCAATGTTTATTTATTTTCCAATTTAAACATAGATTTGTCGTTCAACTTTTACTTTTAATGAATACAATTTGAAGAGGAAAATAATGTGTTTACAAAATAATTTATGTAAACCTACAGACTACATTATTTTGTTTAGTGACGAAATATGTTTATAATAATATTTATTTGGTTCGAAAAAGCGAAGAAACAACTTAAATAGGGGAAAAACAAATTAACTGAAAATATAGTTTGTTATGTATGTATAATTAAATAATATATATATATATTATTTAATTTTAAAATAAGAAGTTACGTCTTCTTGCATCATTAAGTCCTAGGCCTTTGATGGTGTGGTGCTGTTGGGTTGAATAGTTCCATTATTGACTTTTCGGGTGTACTATATTCTCGAGGTCTTAGCCTGTATTCACCAATGGAATCCACGTACGGTCTTTCATTCATTTCTAAGTTGGGTGGTTCTGCGTTGGAATCCAAAAGCTAAAAAAACACGAAAATCGTTATAATTTATTCGCTTTTACGTTTTCTAATTGTATACACGAGCCAATACGTTACGAAGTAAAGTTAAAAATTTTGATTTAATTTTCTTTGCATCAACACGGTTTACAATTTTTCCATTTTGTACGATTAGAAAATCATTTTGTTTCCCGAAGTGCTAATTTCATTTTTAGCATTGAATCGAGTTTAGATAAAGATACACATTTTGATAATGATGTTTTATTAATGTACATATTTCGACTCTCGATTGGATTTCATTATAATTTTGACAATGCAGGTATTGTACAAAATTTCACGATTAACCCGGAAATAAAATTTGCCTTTAAGCTCCTGCTCATAATGTATTTTATAATATTATATAAAATAAATGTATTTGTAATGTAATCTTAAATTATTTACATTTACGTCCATTGAATACGTTTTATGTATTTTATTATAACCCATATTTTATTATTATAATCCATTTTTGATTATTTATGTAACTGTTTTTGTTGTTTTTGATATTAAATATACATCAATATAACAGCGTAGAAGAATAGAATAATATTTTAGTTTACTTTGTAAATGTTTTTGAAAATGCGCTTGTTTACAACGCTTAAAATAAATCGTACAGTTTGTACATTTAATAAATGTACACTACGACGCGAGACGTATTTATAGTATCGGATGTTTTTAAAATATCCGAATTGGTGTTAAACGATTCGACGTGGATGTACAATAATGGTAGTGATATTTCGTATTTCACTAGTCGAATGGAGGGGAATGGACTACACCGAACAGAAAATAAGCGTGTTCAATACTTTATTACATCTGTAAATGTTTCGATTTCTCTTTATATAAACGGAATATATATATACATATAGACGAGACTTAATATCGTCAGCGTTCGCGTTGAATCCTTACACACAGAGGAGTCGGACATAGAACGTATAAATAAGGTTAACTATTTGCGGACGATACGATTTGTTTACGCACTACTTCCTATGTACGTATAATGCGACACAACGGATAAGCCATTTTATTTTACATTGTCCATCGTTGCGAAAATCTGTCGCTTACGTAACCATGTACGTATGTATATATATATATCCGTTTATCACACCCGGAACACAAGAAGATAGCAAATCTCATTTCGGCAATTTACGATGGTTGAAACTTCTTTTCAGTAGATAGCATTTATTATTGTTCGTAACGAATTTCGAACGAAACGTGAACATTTTGTGATGGTCTTAATGTATTGAGAAGGGTATTATAAACGTAATCACTGATTATCATTTTTAACGACTTTAAGACGGTTTGAATTTATGATTTTTATAAAAATTAATCGGTTTTATATTTGTTCACAAAGTGTAAACGGTATATTTTATTTTTATTCGTTTTTTAATTATCGTTATTAGTTATATATAGTTATATACATTATTAATTAAAATAGTATCATATATTTAAAAGTTTTATTGAATTACTCACTAAAAATTTAACATGACCAATGCTTTTGTTTATATTTCCAATTGACTTTGTACTCGAAATGAAAATAAATCGATTACTCTTGCGAAGTACACAAAAAAAAAACTATGATCGAATATATCAACTTGTAAATTTATATGTTTGAAAATAGCGCAATATAAAGTTTTAAACTTCTATATTTCAAATTATCTTATTACTATATAGGGTATGGTTTGTCGATACATATAGTTATATAAATTTTAAATAGTATGAATTTTTTTTAATAAAATGGTCGATTGCAACTTTTACGTAATGCAATTCGTACAATGATTATATAAATGAAACGTCATGTTCTAAATGAAGAAGAATAAATTTATAGTAATTCTTTCAGAATATCTGCTTTTAGGTTTACTTATGTTCGGTAATATTTGAATTTTAAAATATTTGGACTATTTAAATCAGATCAGATTTAAATGTATCGTAATAATTAATTTCGCATTAAAATTGTATCTGAAACATTTAGTGTTTTATTAATTATATGAACTATAATTTTATCATTTATGCTTTTATTATTTCATGTTATATGATTATTTGATTAATTTTTACGATTTTTAAAGGTTTAAAATACTAATAATGTTCTTATATTATTTGGAGACAAAATAAAAAAAAATTAATTTTTTTAAACGTATTTAATCTTGGCTAGTAAAAAAATTTGTTACGATTATTAATTACATTTTACCGTCAGTTTTGACTATTACTAAATAGGATTTATAATATTACTTTTAATATTACTATTACAACGCATTATGTACGTTAAATAAAGGTCAATAAAACGTCGAAATATTTTTAAACATGACAAAATATTGAATTCATTACATATATATTAGTGTTAAAATCTATTAACACATACGACTTTTAAAAATAATTTATTTAAATGGTTTTTGAAAGTTGTTAGCTTAATGACCGTTTTGTGTAATTGTAGGATTCAAATATAATAACGATGAGATTTGGTTTTTTCTCTTTTTTATTCAATCAATTTCTATTTATTAATCACGTGTTGGTAATAAAACTTATTGGGTTATATGGAATGTTTGATCCGTTGTCGGGACACAGTGAAATCGACAAATAAAACGCGATAGCCAATTTATTTATTTTTATTTTTTTAGTTACAATATGAACAGTGAATTCGTATCGTTCGTTATTTTGAAATTATTTTATTAATTTATTGTTAAGACGAAATTTTTTTTTTTGTAAGTTCATACGGGTTACAGGCAAGCCTTAGATCCGTGTTAAACGAGGAAATAAATCACACTTAAGGCAAAATTTATAATGACCGGCTCCGTTGTAAGGTTACATTACAAATATTACTACGTAGGTATATGAACGTAAAGAGAAAACTAGTGCAGGACATTACGTGAATTGTGCCTGTTTGATTCTTATCCAACAAAAATATATTATCAACTCAGCGCGTCTAGAGAACATCCGTCGCCATCGACTGAATTTTCGAATAATAATACGGGAAAAAGCAAAACAAGCATAGTTCTATGCTACTACGTAATCGGATTATTTTTGAACCGATTTCGACGATCACCTACATTTTTAACAATATATGTATACTTAATAATGATAATAATAATAATAATAATAATAGTAATAATAATAACGTTATCAGATACAAAAAATATAAATTACAATTTTAGGTCAATAGTTTATCGATTTGCTAATAAAAATACAAAATGTAAATTTCGAACGCTATATAATCTTCTTTTATAACTATATATATATTTCCCAATGTTTAAATTTTGCATTCGAGTTAGGTTTCGAAATGAAAATTTAATATTATAATTGCATCTGTGGTTTTTCTCATACGATTTTACATAAATTAAAGTCATTTCTATAAATGCTTGTATATTTATTATATTAATTTTTTTGTCATTTCTAAATAATTATTGTATCACGTCCTTCATATTTCTATAATTTATTAATAATAAAAACTATTAACAATCTTATACGTATACATCTATAAAAATTGAAAAGAAAAAAGTTTTTTTGTATCTAATGTAAATACTTTGATTTAATTAGTGTACTGCATTATATAAATATATAACGTTAATATTGAAGATCCAACGGGGTTTTGTCCATTTTGCTATCAGTTATATTAATATATTTCGTATATCGCATGTGACAATTAAATAACCTTCGATTAAAAAAACCAAAAATGGTTGAATTGTGTAATAATACGCGAATTCGGTAGAATTATCAAGGCGATTGGAACTTTCCGGATTTCTGGAGTTTTAAAGACGTTTTCGATTTAAATTTGAAGTCGCGATGTGTTGACTATAACAATTTTATAATCGTTGTTACGGAATGTTGCATGCTGTTTTATTGTAACTCGTATTTAATTATCGTATCGTCCTCTCGTTAGTTCAGCCACGTGGGTCGCGACCACCACGTGTGAACGATCTCATGTGCAAAAAAAAAATAACAAAAAAGCCGAAACAATTGCAAAATCGTATTTAACGATCGTATTATAGTAATATTATTTTATCTCGAAACGTGTCCGTCGCCGTCGGTTATATAACAAAACGCATAATATCGAAATTGTTATAGTCGTGTGCGGGTTTCATTGTTACATACAGAAATATTCTGTTCGAGCGCGGGTGAGTTATTATCCAATTCACGGTAACTACATTAGGCACAACGAGTAATTCACACTCTTGTACACATATAGTACACAACACGCGAGTGCAGACAATTTTTCGTGTAATTACTTTTTCGGGCTATTAAGTAACGAATATTATTGCGCGTATATTAATGGGGATTTCGATGTAAGTATTTGCGTCAGGTACTTATGATTCAAGAATGTATTTAGTGTTTTGGATCATCCACGGGTATGTTGCATTATAGTATAAACAAAACATAACTAAAACGCACCGACGTCGCGTCTGTCGTCTACCGCGCTTTGTTTTGAATATATAATATTTTACATAATATGCTACATGGGCCAAAAACGATCAATGTTTTTCAAATATATTGTAAGTATGTATACGAGTATCGACCCCTTTCTCCTGTCCCTCACGTACACGTTTTGTCAAATTTGTTTTAGTGTTACGTATATGTGTAACACAAACGATGAATTGTAAAAATGTATCATTTAGCTCGTAAGGTTGTGACGAATCAAGAAAATTTCTCCGCTTCGAAAAATGTGAATTTCATACACGTATATAACGTAACGAGAATTATTTTAATTTCTATACAGAAGCGATGGGTATAATAAACATTACATAATGGTTCGTTATTAAACATTCCACACGTGTTATTAAATCGGAGCCAAAAGTCGTTTTTGACCGTTGAATAAAAATTATTTATCGTTATGTTTTTGTTTTAGAATTATAAATAATATCGAAATAGCTTAAAGATTTGTGTCGTAGGTATTTTAAATACGTTTTTTGACGAGTTGAGCGGAATTTCAAAAACATATAATATTGTTTCAAAGAGGAGAGGGAGAGAGGGGTAATATAACATAATTATAATAAAATCATAATCGAATTCGTTCGAATTAAATTTAAGAAATACTATTTATGTAATTTATTAAAGAAAGAGGTCGTGTGATTTTTTTTGCCTAAAAATTTCGTTAAGTACCCAGAGAATGAGCTCCTTAATTTTCAATTCCAATTTAAAATTTAAATATCATTACGTAAAAGTGTATATAAAATGTCCATAAGTAAAACACTAATAGTACAATGTTCTTGAATTGTAGTAGTTCGATGTTAAGTGCTATATTTTTTTAGTATTATCATTTTAATTTATAATCTTAGTCGTTGTCACACAATGCGTAAATATCGGGTATATACTCTCCTTAAAGATTATTTTTTTTTATTAAAAATTCAAAACGCATTTTATTTAAAATACTAGAGTTTGAGCGCTGTGCAATGCAACCTAGCAAGTTTTTAACCGATTAGAACGAAGTTTTACACATATATTCTTCGAATTACTAGCCATTGCACGGCGTTGAAGTTTTATTAAAAAAAAATTTAACGTCCGTTTATAACAAAATAAGTGTTTTATATTTTTAAATGGTTTTACGTTCGAAATTTTCGATTTTCTTAAAATTTTATCGCCAAAGTGTATTAACGTATTTCGACCGAAAAATATCGGTGTTCTGCTATCAGTCAGTTATAGCTAAACTAGGCGTTGCAGGGCGCAAATACATGTAGTCGAATTTAAGCAATTGCTGTGCCACCATTTTGAAAATTTTCGACTCCAAAAATTTAATAATACATCTTATATTCTATACTTTACATTGTATTTTATATGAATTTAATAAACTTTTCCATTTTCTATTTAGAAAAAATTCTTGAAAAAATGGTCGTTTACTCCACTTAATCCCTCTCTTAAATTAAGATTAATAATAGTTATTAATGAAGTGTATCTATTTAAGAAGGGTAAACGTAAGGAAGCAATACAATTATATTGAGCTCTGTAAATACGTATATTTTATGGCATTGTATAATATTTATTTAAGTACGAAAAATACGACGAACAATTATTTTTGGTTATTTAAATAATAGGTATTTTTAATAAAATATAAGGTTACAGTTTCGAAATGTATTCATTATAAGTTTTGTGAATGTTTTCAGAATTATTGGCTCACAGTATTGAGTAGATACTGCATTATATTTACAAAACTCGAATTTTTTGATAGTAAAATACTATTAGTACATTACACTTAACAAACGAATAAAGTTGTAATTTCCTTCTAGTAAATAATTACGAAACGTTTAACGAAAAAGTATATCGAAACGTTTTTATATTAAACATCGTTCGGAGGAGAACAGTACGTATAACACGTTGTAATTGGTTTCAATAACATCAATACCTGTACAATGATAAATTAACGTCGTAGAACTGATAAAATCTTACGGCAATTTCGAGTTCAATTCATTTGGATTTTACGTCGTAAAAAAAGTACCAAAGTTGTTCGCGTTGCTTATGATTATTCATTGGCCTAATAAATAGTTATACTTCTTGTCGCATTACGTTCGTGTAAAACATTTTTGACGAGCGATTAATACCCAAAAGTACGCAAAGGAAATAATAACCTGCCAACAATCAATATCGATACACGTAGCTGCATTTCGTTATCTAATAGTTTATAAATTAACGACTTACATTTATGTTTATTATAGATTTAAACATGGGAAGTTTATCCTGCATTTCAATTGGCCATCAAATGTACGTATCGTTTTTCGCACCAATGTCGCGTCATTTATAAAATCGAGATTTTTCAGCGAAAAAATGTTTTATCCGAACACGGGTTATAAAATATGTAAAAAAATAAAAATAAAAATAGCTAATTTTTCCGCTTGGGGCGAAATATATCGTCCCATTGCCCCACCAGGGTAATAATAAAATAAACGTAACTTATACTACTATCATCGATTTAGCAATAAATAGTCGACATAATAAAACGTCCGCAGTTATACTGTTTGCGTATTATATTTTGTTGCTTGGTAAAATGTACAATAGAAAAGCTGAGATTTTAATAATGCAAGAGAGGTCACTCGTATGGAATTTATCAGGCCTTTATCGTGAATGTTTAATGCGTCGATAAAAAGACACGGTCGAATAATGGACGACCCCATTAGCGATTTGAGTACCTATTGTAAAATTAGAAGTTTCAAATATTTATGGCGTTCTCGTAATAAATTTTAGTTTCGCGACACTGTCACTTGTTCGGGCTTATTATGGTATTATAACCGATCGACGCACGCGTCATTGTGATCAACTCCAAATCAAAAATCGTAACAATTACGCTCAGTGAGTATTTCGATAAAATGGCCCTAATTCCTACAAAAAAACAAATCGAGAACAATAATTTAATAACAATTTCGATCCAATAATTTACACTATCGAGAAAGTAATACGTATAAACTTACAATATTGTAAGAACAACAACAAAAAACATAATAATCGTATGCAAGTTTTTACGCTTCCGTGAGTTTTTAACGTTACAGAAATTTTGTACTTAAGTAATAATAATAATAATTATTATTCTGTATACGTGTAAACGCGAACATGAACTGTTATATAATTGGGTTGTCTTACAAGAAGCGTACGCGTTTGTATAATAAGTGTATGTCATCACCGTTGAATATAAATTAAATAATAATAGTAGTCGGACGTTCAATACGGTTGTAATAATGGTGTTCGCGACGAAATATAAATAATATATGAAGTTATGACCGCAGAACGTTTTGAAACCGTACAGTTTTTTTTCACTGGAATGTTCGGCATTCGTATTAGAACGAATATTACTAATTCGGACACAACGGAATCTAGTCGAAAATTCGACTCGAATACAAAGTTGTTAGAATCGTAATGACTCGACCTCAAAGCCGTGGCCGTTTTATTGCGACAACGAACGGAATCGTTTCGCAGCCGAGTCAAGCGCAATAATTTTCTTACAAATTTTAGCAGCGGATTTTATGTTCGACGTTAGCGTACGCATTTAGTGTTCGCGAACGAACGTTGTTTCGGCGAAATAAATTTAAATTTTGCGCATTCTATAATGATTCTTTTTCTGCAGAAATCGTTCGCGTCGTCGTGAAACAATTTACGAAGAAAACGTCAACGGGCGTCTGTTTTGACCGGAGTTTTTCGACAATGCCGTTCGTATTGATAAGTTAATATTATTAACAATTCAAAATATTTCGGGAACGTTAACAGTTCATCAACATGCTAATGTTGTCTCACCATTAATAACGTTTTGTTGCGTATATTTTTAGTATATGTATATTTTTAGTATGTTTAGTACAGCGTAGGAACTCGCGATAATTACACGAGGAAAACTACATACCGGACTTTTACGTAAATATGTATTAAAACTTCCTAGTTGACAAATTCTAGACACAACTCGATTATATTATAGAAATACTAGAATGAAAATAAATTGTTACGTTTAAAATACGAATTGAAGCGAAGAAGAAATATTAAACGGTTAAAACACAACGTATCTATTTGCATCGAAAAAAGCGTTGACGAAACAAACAAGAATAAAATGAAAACAAAAAACGATAAATAAAGGCTTTCTATACATATATGTATAATTAAAAATAAAAATAGAATTACAATCGCGTATTTCGTAGTTTTGATTTCATAAAAACTATAATTTTTAAATCGGACTTTTCTAAGCGAAGTGTATTTTTTTCGCACAAAATAAACAGGAATGGTGGGAGGAGATTAAAAGTATCAATGAAAAATATTAAGAGGCAGCATATCCTTCGCGTCAACTTTCTTCGCTTTGACCACTGAATATGATATTGCATTATCGTGCGTAATACATTTCGTTCGGACGCATTCTGACAATTTATTTTAAATATCGATTTACGTTGAACCGACGCGTTTATGATTTTGCGTAATCCTAACTAGCTAAACCGATTGATTTTCATATAGCGAGTTCGCGTCTTTATTATAATCTATCGTTTTGCATGACTTTCGCCGCAAAAACACTCAGTATTATTATTATTTATGGCACGCACGTATCGGCCATTGCTAATTGATTAAATATATAGTTTAGAAATTATAGCAATTAAAATGTATTTTGTGCACGATTGGCGATTTTCTAATGTTGGGAACTATGCGCCAAACGAAAACTAACTTCTGAATATTTCCAAAAACGATTTGTTCCCACGTTAGTTATTTACTTTCTTTACACGTAAATCATAAATGGAATTTTAATGGTCTTTTAATTCGAAATGTTTAAGAGACAACCGAATAATCGAAATATCATCGTCGCAGTCAAAAACATAATGTATACTATGAAATCGTCGAAATATATTAATCTTCGGTATTCGAACATACTTTGATTAATATTAAACGTTTTCATTGTGGGCGGTTGTTCTAAAACGAATATTTCAAAAATATATAATGGTTGTAATATATCATTACCTCTTGTAGACGTTTGTAATGACTTGGAGTTGAAATAAACAAAAAAGTTATGTTTTGCACTTGAAGCTATTGCATTAGTGAATACGTATTTAACTTACTGATTATGATAGTATTTTAATTGTGACAATCGAATGATTGAGTGATTTTTCGACGATTATTTGTTCATATATATATGTGTGTGTGTGTGTGTGTGTGTGTTATTTAAATTAATTTTTTAGTTATGTGAGTATTAATTAGTAAATTTTAGATTAATATCGTCGTTTCGATCTGTTTTCGTTTCTATCTGTTTAATATTTAATATTATTTGTCGAATATTGGAGAATAATAACGTATTCCATATCAAGAATACGACCTACACCCGAATACTTTGCCACACTGCACGTACTCGTTTAAGTTATAAATATGGCGTTTCCAACGTTATTCAGCGTTTTATTCAGTTCGTCCTATTTCCAGTCGATTTTTCGACGCGTATATTTTTGTTCAAGATAAACGTCATGTACTATGTCTGTATTTGAGACAATACCCTGTCAAACGTAACAACGTTCCGCGTTCGTCTTTTCCTTTCACCGCAATGGTCTTCAATACTCGCGCGTCTCCCATTGTTTAATATTATACGTACGTACGCTCCGGCGTTAGATAAAAATGAAATTGTGCGACGATGTTACACGAGTTTTATTCTATTCTACGTGGTTTTATATGTCGTTCGTATTTATTTATTATATTCGTATATATTTGTTCTCTATTTACAATATCATATTGTCAGCCTTACGAAAATTATTCGAATGCTTTTTTACGTAAGACTGCCAATATCGTATTAGCTCAGATTTCCAGCGGGATACGTCAGTTCGTTGGTAGACGATTCGCCAGTATAAGGTTTCGCTGTTCAATGTATGTTAGTACCGAATATCAATGTAACGATCGTTTCTATTCTGCCATTTGAAAAAGTCTTTTGATCGTTTTCGTTCAAATAATTTTCTATAATTGAACGAATGTAACAATCAATATTTTACAAATATTTTTCGGTCCTTTTTCGTCGTGCGATTTATAAATATTGATATTTTTTTCCATTTTCGAAAGTATTTATTCTAAATTTTATCAACACGATTTGAAACATTTTTCGAACAATTAAAGTTAGGATTTTGTTTTAAAAATACAAAAACTAAAGCATAATGTATTCAAATCGTTCTTTAATGACTGTGCGTTGAAAGGCATCTCTGTAAGAAAACAATCCAGTTTGGTACTAGCAAAAAAAATTAAAAGCATATTTTATTTTCGTTAATTGTTTTTAACTTTGTCCATGTTTAACATTTAATAGTTGGACGACACACAAAAAAATAAAATAAACATTAGCAAATTGTTCTAAATTTTAAGATTGTTTACAAGTGAAAATAATGTTAATAAGCATTTTAATATTTTGCATAATTTATCATTCGTTATGAACTTGGATGAACATTCATAACTATATTTTTAAGTAGGAATTTGAAATATTTCGAATAAACGTATATGTCTATCGACGGACACGTACAATACAATATCAAATCATATGACACACATTAATTCATTTTTCTTCGATTGTTA
Source organism: Geopemphigus sp. TES_GeoC_2020 (assembly GCA_025469175.1). Taxonomy (NCBI): domain Eukaryota; kingdom Metazoa; phylum Arthropoda; class Insecta; order Hemiptera; family Aphididae; genus Geopemphigus; species Geopemphigus sp. TES_GeoC_2020. Next base: position 59,298 of record JAIPRN010000542.1, on the reverse strand, counting down.
AAAAAATAGAATTTTAAATTATATATATATATACACACACACACTCATCTAAGGAATGCAAATATCAATATTTGAATACAAATACACATATAGAATATGAATGTAAAGATATTCGTAATGAATTTAGTATAATGGAATAAAACCTAGTTACAAAAAGAAAAATTATTTTATTTATTCAACATTTAAAATGTAATTTTAAACATGACCGATTAAAAATAAGTCTAGTTTAACCTTTATTTAAAAACCCATAATATTTAGTATTAGGTTTTTTCTAAACGCGTATTTCGTAATCGCACGATTTCGTTAATTCGTAAAATCAATTAAGGAAAATATACGTTAGGTCATTATTTTAAACTTAAAATATAATATTTTTGTTTTGTTGTTTATGACGTTTTTACATACTGTATTTGTATCAGTCGATGGAAGGATTAAGGTATTTTATATCATTATTGTAATATATATATAATTTCGTTAGAATAATGTAGTAATTAATTGTTTAAAATTTTAAACAGTAATTATTCAATTGTTTAATATAATTGTAACAACGTACATATTATCGCAAGTTACAAATTAATTCGATACATATTAAATCAACGAGATATTATTAGAAAATTAGTTTTGCAAAATAACTTTCATCAATTACGTTTTTGTTACCAAGTCGATATCGAATTTAACAATACAATTTTTTTTTTTGTAGAAACGTAAGAAATGTAATGGGAATATGTTTTAGAATTGTATTTTATATTAAAAGTGTAAAACGAATTCGCGTAATCACCAAGAATTTCTTATACTATTCCGAGCGCAGACGTTAAACGTTTGGAGTTGTGCCGAATATTCACTATGACTTGTCAATTTTGGACGATAATATACGAGCAACGGTAATAATAAAAAAAAAACGCGGACAATATTATTCACTCTACGCGTAAAGCGAAACGAGGTTTATTGTTTGAATTTCAGTGGATCGAACATTATTATGATCACGATGACTGCCGAATTCCCATCGATACGTATATGATTTAATTAGACCCATCTTGATATTCGTATCGATTTCTACGTACTGAGATATTATTGTTTCAGGTGAAACTCGGGTGTGAGAACTCGAATAATGACACGTAAATTAGAATACAGTTCGAGAGATGGGGTTTTTAACGTGATTTGCAAATTACGTTTATATCGGATACGCCGAATGAAGTAGCAAACTTTTCATACCAAACGTGTGATATATATAAATATATATGGAAACGTTTTCTTGAAAATGTGAAACCGTTGGTGTATTGGACAATAAGAAATGCGCACGTTAATAATTATATATATTTATACGATGTTTTGTAGACGCGAATGTTATATTTTTCGCGAGTAAAATAGCAGTATGCGTTAAAAGTAAATTAATTATAGGAATTATACGAATACGTATTTAGATAAAAGCGAATTATTTCAACGGGTCGATGGTATAGTTGTAGTTTATCGTTGGTATTTTTATTTTTCGTATACAATTTTCAAGCTGTCGACAATTTGAGAAAGAGGTTTTCCGTAAAAGGCGTTCGTCCGTCAAATAATTAATTTTTTATGCCGTTATTGCCGGGTCTAGGATGTAATCAAAATTGATTAAAATAGCACATTGCGAAAACGCGAATGGAATCAAGCGCCATTGCGAGAGAAATTGCGCTGAATTAAATTGGCGATACCGTATCAAGGTGACCATGACGGGCGAGGAAACTTGTATTATATGCGTACGCTGTAGGTCGTTTTGATACAGATAGTGAGGGCGTTGAATGTAATACATTATTCTATCATCAGATAATACGAATTCTTAGCGATTTATAGTAGTAATTATAGTTCTTCCGTCGTATCATAAGAGTATAATGTATTATGTACATGCAGCACGTACGAGTGGCAATTTAATATGTAATTTATATTTAACCATTCCAAAACGGTACATTTTGTACATCTATATGTGTGTGTGTGTGTGTGTGTGTCTAGTAGTAGAGAGTATATTCTAATGGACACGTTTCAATAAGTGGTTTTTGTTTTCACAATACTCGTCAGTTTACAATTTGGATTAGAGACGTACGATAAAATAATTTTGTTCAGTTTTGGAGCAGAAAACGTTTTGTACCAAAGCGATCTAGTAATAGTATACGTGAGGTATTATAGTTTTTCGCCGGAAAGTAAATATATCGAGATAGTTCGAAATTCTGAGACATTAGGTAGCGAAACTAATCTCTATGTCGTTCAGTTGACAAACCATGAGGTTCTATTTTGCAACCAACTACAACTACAACTATAGCTAGACTACTTTCGGATTACATGAGGATGTCGAGCGAATATTGAAAGGTGTAAAAATCGGCGATAATTTTAAAAAGACACGAGCGGGAGTGAATTCGCCGATACGCGTACACTATTGAGCCGAAGATCAGCGTCGTCATATTTTAACGATAACCGAAAACCAATCCGACTGATAATATTGCAGACGATTAGGTGATTCAGTGGGCGTGTGTCGTTACTACGTCTTAAATGTATCGCGTGTACCCGCGAGTAGACGATATCGAAAAAAGGTCGTGAAATCGTCTCGCGCGGTCTGTTTAATACACACCTATTGTGTTTGTCCGGCCGACCGCGCGGTAAAGTCGGTGTGAAATTGCGTATGTCGCGCGTCGTGCCTGACACGTGTTTCGTACACTGTAATATAATAATAGTATTGTCGTTATTTCGCACGCCGACGAGCGGGCGTTTATTTCGAACATTTTCTTCTCGTAAATATTTCGTTTAGCTGACCGACCGCTTTATGATTGACGATTACCACCGGCGCCGTGTTATGAACGACTAATTATCGTGGTCGTTATCGTGACTAATAGAAAGGTGAATCGACAGAATTTTCGGGAGTTTGAATACCCGAAAATTATATCGTCGTATCACCGTCGCGTTTTCTCTTCCAATCAAATTCGCGTTTAGGCCACGGCGCGGTCGACCGCAGCGATGAACACACGAACGTCGTCCGTAGTAACTTCGGACGGATCCGGGGAGTTTCGCAACGACGACGACGGGCCGAAACGGTGTTGGTCACGAACGGTCATTCTTTGGTCGTTACTCGACTACGTTTTCATTAGATTCCAAAACCATGTCGTACGCAGACTGTATTTAAATACGCGCGGTATACATGGATAGACTGGATCGAATATACGACGGACGGAATGCCGAGTTCGCGTTGTCGCTGTTAATCCGACATGTTCGGACGAAATGTCGTACTATTTAGTTCGCGAATAGAAACTATTGTGCCAACGATATTTACGGACGAAAACGTCAGAAATATCGCACGTTCCATTGTGGTTGGTGGTAGAGGGGCGGTTTGTCGCGCACGATTATTAAAAAACGAAAACCGTTAGAATTTGCCGGAATTTCACCGTTTTCCTACGTGTTGGTCGACATTGTACGTTCTCACCGTTATCACCGGTCGAAGACGGTCACGCCAGACGGACGGTATGTTATTGTATTATCGTGCGACGCGTAGGGTCCCCGGAAGTTCACGCACTAAAAATTACCGAAATGTGCTCGCACGTTTATGGCCATAACGATTACAAATACACAACAAACGTGTTTCGAGACAATTCACCAAGAATGTTTCGGTAATGGTATTGTTTCAAATATGTGTAAATTGAAAACATACAAAATGATCTATTAACCACCGTAAAAAAACGATTATACCCGTGAATTTAATTATATCGTACGGTGGCAGTCTGCAATTAATGTCCACGGATTTCAGACCATTTGTGTAAGAACAAACGAAATTCGTCGGACTTCCGGGTGTCACTGGACTATCGTAGTCTTGTATATAAACCATTAATGTGTCGTATATGAAATGCTTACACGCAGACCGTAACGTTCGAATTTTCATCACATTAATCAGGCCTAAGGTTATTAAATTGTAATAGGTATCTATTAGTTTAAAAATGAGTATTACTTTTAGGTATTTCAATATATTTGTTTCAATGTCGGTTCTCGATATTCGTTTATAATTCATTTAATAATGTACGTTTAAAAGGATTTTACTTAGTATTTAATCGTTGAAAAAAATATACGTGTATGTGTAAAACAATATTTTAATACTCAGCAAGATTATCACTGATAATTTATCCTTTACTATGCAAACCTAATAATTCACGTACTTCATATATTTATAGTACATTAAGTACCATTAAATATATATATACATTTTAATTGACTCCCTGATATACAATAAAGTAGATTCGTTTTATTTAACTGAAATAAAATTAAATATTTCAATATTAGTAGAGGTATGATATCATAAAAATATATATAATTTCCAATTTAAAATTTTTAAAATTAATTTCGATTGATACGGGGTAGATTTTTTTTGTTATATAAAACATCAATAACACTGACTAACTAGCAAGTAACCGATACTTGTTGATATAAGTTTGTTATTTTTGGTAATAAAAGTATGATTTTGTGTTAAAAAGAAAATAGAAATAACAATTAAAACCATCATAATCTATTTATTACAATTTACGTAGGTACTTGCAAAATTTCGTACGCACCGTTCAACTTATTACGGTATAACTATTAAATCGTATTCGTATCATTCGTATGCGACATAAATGAAATGAAAGTTTTATTTACAAATTAAAGTTTCGCCGGGTGTTATCTGAAAATGCGATCGTATTGTTTAAACGTTTAACCGGTCGTACCAAGGAATAATTTCTTTTAAACGTAGACCTCGTGCACAGAATCGACTAGGTGACAGACGAAGAATTTCGTTTTTAGCGTGGAAAGATTGAAATATTAGATTGCTACTATGGATGTTTTAATAAGAACAAAAATTAATAATAATACACGCTACGTAATTTTTCGTGATATTACGCTATTAACGTGTAGCTTCAGACCGTGCCCAGTGAAACAATTGTCTAACCTGGGTAACCTTTTAATTATTTATTTTAATCGACCCGAGTGAAAATTAACGCATACGTAATCCGTATTTTCCAGGCACCAAGTGATTTTAATATTTACCACATATTAGTGCCGAGTTAAATATCATCAAATACATCAAATATGAACCTTAAATCTCGACAATATTACGTTTCGACCCACAATGTTGAGAGTTTCGATCATTTAGTCAGTCGTTAATTTACTAAAGATTTCCAACACTTACATTCTGATTGGAATTTATAGTTTCCATTATTATTTAACTAAGCACGACGAGTTTAAGTCTACGTAGTACTTGAAAAAGAACAACGAAATGTACGTATACCGTTAATTTATCTACTGATAACCTCTTTTACGTCTATATACAAGTATATATTATTGAACAAACATATTTACACTCGCATTCTGTAAACTTTCTTCGATTTTGTATATCATTGTTGTGTCACGTTTTATATAAAAGTGAATCATAATTAACGCCAAAAAGATATTTTCGTCGTTTTAAAGTTATCTTGAACTTTTCTATGCAATGTATTTATATATTATTATCTAAACAAAATTACGAAGTAACAAAAATCGTCGATAATTTAACACCTAAATACCGGATACGACGTTAAATAGTTTTAGGATTATAAAATAGCTTTTATTTAATCTAATTAAACATCTGTACGTTACACTTTCTTAATTTAACTAATTTTTTACAGTAACCAGAATTTATTTATATTTATTATTAAATTTAAATTTAGATTAATTTTCTATTACAATAAATAATACATTAAACATCGATTATCTAATATTTATCATTTATTACATCCGTGAAAATATGTATCATAACTCTATAATCAAGCCAAATTTAGATGTATTCGAGTAAAAATTGTTTAGTTTTTTACTCAACTACTATAAAACAATTTATAAAATTGGAATGTACACACACACACACACACACACACACACACATATATATATATATATATAGTGTATAATACTACATAAACGATATTAGACGCAAATAAAATCGATGTACGAAATTGTACGCGATATTTTATAACTCAGAAAATGTTCAAACTTTAACGAGTCAGATGGCATCTAACACTGTACGTTAACTGTTAGTTGTGACAATTTCGAACTTCTCCATTGCGGTTGTTATTTTATTAAGTTTTGATGTAATCGTTTAGTGGGTAGTTACAGTTTAAAATTACGTAAATTGGTTCTTGTGCGGTTTCCGAGGTATAGTCTACAGCGTGGGCACATTGACTAGAAATCATCTCAAGAGCCTAGGGTGTAATTTTTGTGTTATGCAACATATGCAAAGTCAGAAAATGGTGGTGGTTTGGTTAAACATTTGCCTTTATAATTGTATATTTTGGGTCTGTTCCCTTCGGTATAGATAAAATTGTTCTTTTTAAGTTAAATGTGGAATTTTGTAACAATGTTTCGTTCTTTGATTTGATTAATTTTTTATTGACTTTGTTATGTAACCCTATCTCAGATGATCGTCGTCTGTCATTGCATGTTTACGTATTTTTTGTAAGTTAATTTCCGCGTCGTAAGTACGATTTTTTTATACTTATATAATTCGTTATTCTTTGATATGGTCTAAATTCTGAGATCAAGCGTCAGAATATTTTTATTAATAGAAAAATTTACAGTATTGGTGCGTAATATTTTTATAGCAAAGAAATAAATGTTTAAAATAACTATGTTGATTGTTATTACAATTACGATGTGCATGCATATTATGCATACATATATATATATATTACATCAAGTACAAAAAATTCGTACTAAACATAGTTCTTATTGAATTTAATGTATTTTATGCCGTTTAATATTTGATTATAATTTTCTATTAAAGATGTGCATACTATTTAAAATGTTCTTTATTTTACTCAATTTATGCATTCTTACAAAATTTGAGAAAATAGATAAAATAAAAATAACGCTTTAAGGAAATTTGAAGTTTAGCATATCATTTTGAATACCTTTGTTAATGAAACCAGTAAAAAAAGTATCAACGGAATAATTAATGTAAATATTGGAAAAAAATAACAAATTTAAACGTAAAATTGTTTAGAATTGAAACAAATACTGACTTTGATACAATTACGAGTTAATGGTTGTTAGGTTTATGTACGCGGTATGGTTAAGTCTTTAATATGTAAAGACGTGAAACTTATTTAAAATTCAACTAAATTATTGTGTTCAATCTTCATTTTATTCCAGTCGAATAAATTTAATAACTCTTATGTAATTTTATGATGTATTAGTTTGTCATGCTAACATTTCCGCCGTTTGTTTTGAGCGAACATTTTAAAGAAACACTAAACGCAATTTTTTGAAGATTTTAAATTAAGTAAAAACATTAATCTTAATCATAAAATTAACTTATCATTTTTCAAGGTTATTGTTGTAGTAGATTTGAACGGTACCTTTTTTGAGCATACCGGGAAAAATGTTCTAAAATGTAAATATTGACGTCATTTTTAATATAATTAAAATTAAAATATCGAAAGTCGATTTCTACATTTATTTAGTAAAGTAACTAATGTGTTTAAATATTTTTTCGGCATTAATTTCAGTTCACTTATGTTGGTTGAATTTCTATTTTAGGTCTAATATAATACAAAAAACTACAACCGTTCGAATTCTCTTAAATGACCACTGCGACGCCATTAAATAATTAGTAAGAAAGACAACATCGAATTGACACATTTCGTTAGGATTGTTTCATCACTTATTTGTTAAATATGAACATTTTAAAACCAATAGACGACAATATTACTGTATTATTTTCATAAATGGATTAAAATATTATGCTCGGAACAATAATGGGGCTATTTTATTCTGCCCATATGAATGAAGGCAATTATCTGCGTCAATTATTGATCAAAATGTTTAATTGTTGAACACGAGTTACATATATAACATTAGTGTAATTATTTCAATATTAAATTACAACAATATTGACGTAGTATATTATAATTTGTTTAATGGTGTGACATTTTGTGTTTGTAGTGTTTGAATAATTGTATCGATACGTTGCGGGCAAAGTAGAAAATCTCGGAAAATGTTATAAGTTGTCCGGGCTACGTATATATCTAACGTATACAAAACCGTAATATTTGTCAATTTATAATATCAAAAAAACAATCCATAGTTATTATCTAAATTACCATAAATGGTATTTAAATTTGCATTATTAATATTAAAAATGTTTATTTTATATAATTAAATTTCATAAAAGCTAAAATATTCGTATTTATTAAATCCAATTATTTAATAAAAAGTATAAATTATTTAATAAATAACAGGTATACCATTTTTAGTTTAGTTATTATAACGTGTAATATTTTTATGATATTTCTATTAAGTTCTCTATGAATTTTTAGATCGAAGTCCGAATAATTGGACTTACTACATAATATATAATAATTTATATAAACAAAATAGAAAGTTTGTTCACAAAAACATTTTTACCTGTGTAGTTTTAAACTTGTATTAGTTCATCGCTTGTGTTTTTAAATTTATTTTATAATTTAAATTTAATATAAATATAAAATGGATAATTTTTAACATTAAATAATAAAAGACATACATCCTTGTTTATATATTAACAATAATAATAATTTGTAATAAAAATATCATTTAAGATAATTTTGACTGTAACTAAAAATGATTTATAGGTATAATATACCATTATTCAATGTAATACAAATAACAAGTTAATACTTTTTATTACTTTAGATTAAAAATGAAACGAACGCTATTTAATGTCATTGTTCTTAGTATATCTGCAATCAATTTTTCGGGTCTAAAAAACATATAGGATTTTAAAATAAGTTTGTATTTCTTAATTTCCAAGTAAATATACAAAGTATTATAACTTTTCTCCGTAAAAAAATTAGAATAAATTATTTATATACTTTAACATTTTTATAGAGGTAATTTTTAAATTGGCATGATTTTTGGAAACGAGTCGAGCTTTTTTAATTAGTTGAAAAATAATAATTATAGTATGTATAAGTACGACGATAAATCTATTTTTAAATTTTATACTACTGGCCAATATAATTTACTTGATTTTAATGGTGTAGGAATTTATGGAAATATTTGAAATAAAATGAAATAGCTACTAGTTTATAAATATTAAGAGTCATTTAATTTTCAAACGTAGTATATTTCAATATTTTCCTGTAAATCGGTTATGTGTATTTAATCGATTATAATTATCTCAAGTTACTAAATATATATTGTATATTTGAGTATTGGAGCTTAATTTAAACCGATAGAATGAATAAAAAAGGCGTACAAATTAAACGCACAGAGTGAAATAAAAATGTAAATTTTCGAAAACGGAATGTCTTCAATTGTATTTATTTGAAACCCGTTAACTTAACTCAGTAAGAATACTAATTAGTAATAATTTAGAAAAATTGTTTTCTTTAATTTGAAAGGAGCTATTTAAAACGTGTCCAGAGGAGAGGTCACGAACGCAAAATACCGATTTGGATTTGTATAGCGTTTGGTGAAAGTAAAAAACGTGCTACACATAGTCTATCGGTTAGTTGTTTTATTAAGCGTTACTATAGTGCCAGGGAACAAAGATAATGTTACCATTGATATACAGTATTAGTGACACAAACAGTTTTCAATACACTGGAATTTACTAAAAAAAATTATCTTCTGGTAATTTTAAGGTGTTTATATTTTCGTAGTTTATGTAAAGAAAAAAACATTTATGTCATAAAATGACAATGTTGTTTCAAATTCAAGTCACATAATTTAGATAACGATATTCGTCGCATTATAAGAAAATTTATGATAAATTGTTTTTAACGAATCGAACATTAAACAGTTTTATTGTGGCCACGATGAGAATATAATGGTTGAATTTTGATTACAAATAAAATATTTTATCGTTTAAAAACATACTAATTTATTTATTAAATAATAAATATTTTTTAACGAGTTTAATAAGAAATATTTATTTCGTATTATAAATATTGTGTTCACCAAAGAAGTTAGGGTTGAATATTTTTGAAAATAGAAATGTGTAAAATTAATATTTATATCGAAATATATGGAAAAAAATAAATACACGTTTTTTGCTTCAACATTATTATATAAAGCATTTATAACCTACATATGATATTGGAACGCACTACTTTTATATATTATATTTAAACGATACATATTCGCGATTCTCAATCGAACATTTTTGAGATATGTACTTTCCTCCCCGAAAACATTATTTTCTGCCTGACCAATGGCAAGTAATGTCAATTTTCGCAAACATTCTGTTTGTAATTTTTGTTTTTCATGTTTGTATTCGGTGCTTATAGTTACATAAAATTGTGTTTCACTAACGCGACGATAGTCTATTGAATACATTTACACCAAAATATAGAATAGTAATTGCAGCAATAATATCGCAAAGTTTATTCGATTTTTACGATACCAAGACTCGGGAAAATAAAAATAATTTTTTTTTTAATCATGTGTTAAATATGGTTATGTACTGTCGCGCACAGGACTACCGGGATATCGAGATAAATAATCCTGGTAGTCTTCTTCATATTTTAGTATCTAGGCTCTTAGCATAATATGTGTACCTTTGTTTGGAAAAAATATTACTTTATTACTGGCTATTTGCTAACGACTCGGTAGCAATAGAGTAATTAAACATCATGTACATTATACCGACAATTACGTCATAAAAGAAGCTACAGACATTTTTCTTCATGAGCTTTCGTAATAATACGATTTACCAAAGATTTTGTGAATAGAAATTTCATGACATATACATTAAATGTTGACATTCATAATAAAAGAAATACGAGTTATTTACGCCGAATCGAGTTCGCGTATAGTAATATACGTGTTATTTTTACGTGTATAAAAATGAATTGATAATATAGTTGTATGAACAAAAAATTGTCACGGTACATTTAATACCTCGGTTAATACTTATTGAAAAATTATTATTTTTGAGTTACGTAGTTTTGTTGTAGAAATTATTATGTTTATGTACTACGCTAATTTATATTTAGATATTATAAAGTGTCTAGTGAACCACAGTAAACACAGTTTCCCGGTAGAAAAATTTGACCTAGTAAGTATCTGTAGTCTACCATTTAATGCATTGTACTGCTTTTTAAAAAAGCTATATAAATATATATTTATTGTATAAATTATTTCCACGCGTATATGCAATTAAATTTTTCTTTACTTTATACTTTTACTCATTCAAAAATAATGTAGTATTTTTTATACGCACTTAGGTTGTTAGACTTTTTAAGTTTAAAAATAGCCAAATTATCGACTAAAAATTGACTCTATACTTAAAATGTATATTTAAATATATTATACGCACACTTATAGTTAACTAAAACTAAAATTTTATTTTAACCTGCGTAATAGAAATAGAAAATATTCAAACTATAATTTAGTCATAATGGAACAAATTCAAGTTGAATCTAACGTCAAATTCAATAATAATTATAATAATAATAATAAAACCGTATATCAATCAGCTACTGTTTGAAAACAAAATTGAAATGCACTTACAAAAATAGACAGAAGAAGTAAACTGGGAAACGAATGATACCATAAGTGGTACAGTGAAGTGGAATATAGGAGATAACGTGATTTTTAGTGCATCCCTTTCTAAAGGATGCAAAAGAAAATGTTAGAGAGTATATTGGGAGCGTCTGAGAAACCGTTAGGGAGAGATGAAAGGAAATAGAATTTTATATCAATGTGAAAAGCTGAATGTGTATAGTGATACTTGATTTATTTCGGATAAGATATTATTTTCGAGCGCATTTTAATTTGAAGAACTGGACGAGGTGAAAGAGGAAATTATTATAAGTTCCGTAAGTTCTCAATTGGCTTTTGGCCCAATAAGGACGCTAAACAATCACAAAGTGATAATACCTACCTAAGCCTAGTAGCCGTACGGATACGTACGCAGTCGTTACCAAAGTAGACGACATTAATATATATATATATATTAAAGTCGCCTGATAAATCCGAACACAATAAGAGTATTTACCAACGACAATATTATGTTATGTAATCCAAGTTGAAAGAAGTTAGCCGGACGCCAAAACCGAAAATGAGAAAAACACGTTCAAATGAGGCGTCGTCGAGACGTTACGGACATTATACGTCGACAATAATCGATAACGAGCTGTAAAGTAATGTCCGAATAACGAGAGACCACGGCTATCGGCACGGCGGTCACTGACGATCGGACAGATGGAAAATAAATAGCACACTCGACATGCCGTAGGATTTTCGCGTTAAATACCGTTCAAACGACGTAATATTATTATTATTACGTGTCCACGAAATCAGTATGACGAGTTATTTTTTTCCTACTTTTCTTTTGATCCGTTGTTATCGGCTCCATATTATTATGCGGTATCGTATCGTATGCATTGGTCAAAAGACTGTCTTGTTATTTTATTGTCATTCGAGAGAGTGCATTATTGTATAGCCATGTAATACCGTAAGGTTTTTAATCAGCTATCGTTTTCTTCTGCCTTAGTCACCGGTTATGTCACGATAACGCCGATTGAGTTACGCCCCACGTAAAATGTACAGCAGGTATATAATAATAATAATAATTATAATAATAATAATAATAATTATTATTATTATAATAATAATAATAATAATAATAATAATAATAATAATAATAATTATAATAATAATAATAATAACCACAATAATAATAATATGTAATCAGACATATTGAATTTGTGTTATGTACATAGTGGTATAGTATAGCTGAAGTTAAGTGTAATAAGTTTTGCAAAAACATCGTTAGATTGTCATAGTCTTAATGATATATACTAATCGGTTTTTCTATCTCTTAAAAAACATGTATTCGTTATAATATATATATATGCAAATGTCCTTAAAATATTATGTCGAGCTAAAAATAATTATAGAAAAATTAGCATAAAATGATCTATTAAAATACACTTATTGCGCCGAAGCATAAACCATAATGGTATTTGTTTTATAGGTATTTTACGGTATTATGATAAATTAAAATTTATAAAATGGATCGACGTGAGAGACACAGAAAAAGTATCGAATACAAAAGTACAATATCGATAGTGGATTAACAGATAGACGGACATAGTTTTTTTAAGGTTCGAAATGAGAAATGTATTGAATACGAACGTTTTTGTTGTTCATCAAAATAAAAAGAAATTGAAATTTCGAAATCGAAATGAAAAAAAAATTTCGGGTCCGGCATATTACCAAAAAATCATAGTTATATTACTAAAGTTTGAAGACAAAAAACCCTACTTGTTGACAAAATCATCTGTAGACAGTAATGATAAGGTTATTCAAATATTCTGATACACGTGAATTAGAATATTTTTACGTGTGTTCGTCATTATATAGGTATCGTTATAATTTGTTTGTATTTAATAAAAATATTAATTAATTAGCGTTCTTATTTTAATAGTAAGATGAATAATAGTGGTTGGATATACCATGTAATTTTAAATGGCAAATTATTGGATTTTTCCGACACGGAGCAGTTAAAATGAAACAAATGTGCGCTATGATAATTGTTTCGCGAATCATTATTATTTTTAATTTACGATACAATATTACATTGAAACTAGGAGAATGAAATAAAAATCGAATAATCTGTGCAAAGTCATCTTCGTGTGGATGAAAGAAAAAACCAAATCAAATTTAACGAGAATTGTGTTTCAAGTAAAATCGTAAAAATATATCTTAGTCGCCGCACTATTCGTGTTTAAAAACAATAAAAACTTCAGACACAACACAATATTCTGGTGTTTAGATAAGTGGAGATACACAATAATTGCACTACATCGTACAATGAAAGGAACAAAATAGAAAAATATTGAACGGACTCGATCGAGACTCGGAAATTGAAAACGTTTAGTTGTGTCATTATTCTTTTAACAGTGTGGTATATTAATATTACGATTGTTTTCTATCTCAATCTTAATCTTTATTGTGGTTACACTCGTACGAGATAGTAAATTATTATGGATTATCCTTTTCTGGAGCGTATTCGAAATATTTTTCTTAACTGCATATTTTTCAGACACATGTCTTCCCGTCAACACTTCCTCCAATAATACAAAAAAAAAAACAAATACATAAGCAAACAAGAAATTTAAGATTGAAGAGAATTCGTGGGAATTTACATTGCAAATTTCGTTGTGATAGATTATCATTTACTTAGGCTGTAATTTAGGATTTATTCATGGGGGGGGGGTAGCATTATTTAAGCGTTAAATGTTTGACAAAAAAAAATATTATCATTTTACGGGCTATAGTTTTGGTGTCGTGATTCGAGAATTTACGATCGAATTGACAAGTTATAGAAAAAAGTAATTGCATGGTAAAACCGAATTTCGAATATAAATCACGACCGATCTCTTTCGAACTTTATAAATTGATAATAATGGTTTCTCTTTGGATATATATTGAATACATTTTTAATATATTATGATTTTAGAACACGATACAGTAACAACATTGTAGTCAACGATTATTTAACTCGACGACAAAATCCTCGATCACGACTTTTGTCTCTGTTACGGTTATAAAATCATATAAACAATTATTCAATATTTGATTTTCAACTACGCAAACAATTCCGTCAATTTTGATTTCAAATGATTCATTATCCTCTTCATTAGGTACTAACTTATTTCCAAATTATTCAAGATTATAAAATCTCCTCGATTCAAAATCAAATTCAATAACTGTATTACAGTTATAACGAACGTTTCAAATTCTTAAATCGATATTAGTATTTAAGCGTTATATCGTTAATAACACGTATTTTTCTCTTTCGAGTATTTTGATTTTTGAGAGTTTTCAAAGAATAATAAAAAACAAGACTAATGGTAAAAAGTATACCAATAGACGGGTTATAATTCTCATTAAATTAATTGATATAACGGTAATTTCATACATATTTTTAGTGCAGTCGCATTCGTCCGTTATGATTTTATATGTACATTTTGATTTATAATCTTGTTTTATCCTATACTTATCGTTATTTACGTTGATTAGTGTTTAATGTAAAATTATATTGATAAAAAACAAACGCTTATATTTTCGATTTTTTTTTGAAAGGGGTAAAAAAAATAACACGGTATGGCCTACGCCGTTAATTCGTCGTTTACTCATCCACTTTTTGTGACGAATAACCTAGTTTATATGTTTAATTTCGTGGTATATAACGTTCATCAATTGCCTTAACGATTGCTGATATGTTTAAATAGATGTAACAGAGCGAACGAAATGTAATTACAAGTTTTTACATAGATATAAATCGCTGGTAATGATACGGAGGTACATTTTCAAAATAATTTTTTTGAAATTTACGCCAACATTAACACGAACGAAAAGATTACGGTATTGAATCCGTCGGTTGACAAAAGATATAGGTTCGTGCTTTATGACGATATTAGAATTAATAGATTGATTACTTCGTAATTGCAATTATCCGTTAAACATTACCGTGTTAAAAATAGTGTAATCATTCAGAAACATACGTATCAAATAAACAACGGTAATAATTGCAACACACTTTTCAGCGATATGCATTGTAAGTATTTAAAGTTTAACATAATTTCGAGTTAATTTATTTGGATAAAATGTTGAATGGTTTGTCAAAGGTTAACATTTTTTTTTTTGGTTTCGTTTAATTGCCTGATCTAAATAATGAATTTTAAACGTACATTTTCGTTTTATTATTTATGTATTTTTAATAGCCGTATAATGTTCGCTATTTTTATTCTTCTATACTATATTATTAACACTTTGTCCATATTGTAGGTCTGTGACGTTTATTTTGTTTTTTAGAATTTCATACGGCCCGGTATCGTTTGAATAATTACGCATTCAAAGCGGCGTAATTACGTATAATACAAAACGTGTAACGTTTCGTTATTATTTTTATTTTATAAAAAGTAAATGTGGGAAATTAACTCTCGCGTAAAGTTCACAAGTACCTATTTTAATACTAGATAATAATAATAATTACTAAGTGAAGCGAGTATACGAAGGAAGTGAAAATTCTATAACGGATATATAACAGTTTACGACGACTTAAACAATTAGATATCGTGTGATTCTATATTTTCGAAAGCCGTTTTTTTTATATTATTTTTCACTAACCCGTGGGAGGTATGATTACTCAAGCGACGGATATAACTTATATTACATAGTTGCTGACAGTGAGTTTTCAGTGAAAGCAAACGATTATATTATTAGTCAACCCTATTTAAACGTAATAGGCCGATTTAAACTTGGCTTTGAAAATCGTACAAGGGTGATCGTTACTTACATCGGTTACGTTAATATACGTGTGCAAGTTGCAATTCAAAACTTACGCTAATAATGATAATATAACAATTAGAAATACCTTTTAAACACATTACTGTGTTTGTTGACATAGTGACGCGGTTTATTTTAACTAAACGCTTTTAAATATCGTATATAACTAACATATTTGTACCTGTTAAGATAAAAGTGAATAAACAAAAAATTGATCGTTGATATCGAGTAATATCAATAATAAAACAAATGGAAATAGTTCAAAATAATATAACTGTAATGCGTTATAATGAATGTCCGTATTACGAGTCCAATATCTGTATATTGTAACAATTTTGTGCACTTGGAAACATTCTTTTGGTGGACATCGGCAAGGACGACTAAAATATCCAATATATCCAGAGAATGCTGATATCGAGAAGTTGTATCACGTTATTAAACCCATGACGTTGCTGATATCAATAAATTCGTTCATTATTAAAATATTTCCATTATTGGAATGTATCCATGAATAGACTACAGAGATGGTAATACACTTGAAACGTATATAGGTTAATTAATTAATTTATACAATTATGTTAATGGCTTTCAACATATGCGAAAATCGGTAAGTATTTTAGCCGGAACTCAAAAATTAGCGATTGTTAACTTTGTTCATTATAGGCAGCGGGCATGTAGCCAAGTGGAAAACTTAAAGGGGTAAAACATTTTAACTCCATGACCTAAATGTATAAGTCACGTATTATTTTATTATAGATTTCTCGTGTGTTAATATGGTTTCAATGTTAGTGAGCTGCGGAACTTTGGGATAAACGTAGATCCTGTGTACTTTTATATAATCATTAATACAAGAATGGTTTTATATTTAAACGCGTCCTGAGTATTACACAAGATAACGATATGCCTAGGAAATATGTTTCGATTTATGCAATATTTAGTTATAATTCGATTCGTACAATTAATAACGATAATTGGCGTTTTTATTTCCGAATATTTATTTACGATTTTCGTACTCATAAGTAAATTATAAAATTAAACTAATTCGCGTATTAGCGGAATTACCTATATCGAGTTTAAGAAAATAAGTAGATCTTGTTCAAATTGTTTCTATTGAAAATGGAAATAATTCGAAACGTCTTATTGGAACGACACTGCGGCATAAAAACAACACGTATTTAATTTTATGTTGTTTATTTTGAACAATAGTATTTGTTTTCTTGATGGTGTCTATAGCCTGAAGGTTCTGACTCAGATATAATAGTTTTTTTTTCATTAAAATAGTTTGTATATGTTTAGTTTGCAGCAGACGAAAATGATTAGCCGGTTATTTAGTAAACGCATTATTGAAATTAATGTAAATATTTAATCAGAATGAAATACAGTCGATATAATTTTTCAAGTTGATTATATTTTTTTCTAAATTTATTCGATTTTCATATATACGTGCTAAATGTTTTATTAGCTTCCTGATAACATTGTATACTTTTTCGTTAAATGTTTGAATGATAAACGTCTTCTAAAATGTTTGATATAACAGTGTTGTCAATGGATCGAAAATTGAGCACGATTCGTAATTGAAAATTATGTTAAAAGATACGAAAAATGCGAAATACTTGGGTAAAAAATTGCGAGAAGAAAAATGAGCGACCAGCTTTTGAGTATTTTCTCGAGTTAAATACGAATCTCGTACACGACCATTTTTCGGACGCAACAATTTATCGAATTAGATTTCAAATTTAAAACAAAAGTACAACGCTATCTTGCATCTTGGAAAACCTAAACGTAGAATATAAGACGACATATATAGTTGTCGGCGACTTTTTTTTATGTTGTTAAATATGTTTACGAATAAAGTTTATATTAAACTTGAAAAAACTCAATATGTTGCGTAATTCCAATCTGATACCCGGCTCGTGTTGGTTTATTTTTAAAAGAAGTGAACGCAAACGTTATCATACTAGCTGATTTTCAACTGCCATGTTTTATTATATTATAAGAGATCGCGAATTGTCTAGAGGGGCATTTTTGTTTTGTAATCAACGGTATACAATAGTAACCTTATATAATTGAACATTGGATACTTTAAGTGACGTCTTCTTTAAATATTATTGTGGTTAACGAGTAATGAATAGTTTAACATTTTAATTATTTAATCGGAGTTAAATAATTGATAATAATTGTCTTCCCATGTATAGCCATGTAACTCTCCAATGAGATTTTTACCCGGATATCATATATTTCGTCTAATTAGTTGGACATTAATCCGCGTTAGAGTTTTTTAATTTATTTAATTAGTCAGTTAAAATTACCGTCGAATAATACTTTCACGCAAACCACTTAGTGGATTAATGTTTTTAATACGTTTTATATTTTTTCAATTAATAATTTTTGTTACTAATAATGACTATTATTAAATTTACCATTGTATAATTTACATTTTAAATGTGTACATACAATAAAATATTACTCGACTTATTTTCCTGAAAATATTACAAGTGAAATTTGAAAGTATATTATTTTCTAACCATGTAGATGTAACACCAATCTATAAAATATTTCATAATAAAAGGCATATTATATTGTATTTATTCAACGTAAACACGTTCGTTTTCTCGATACATTTTTATGTCGACGAATAATTTTAAAATTCAATTTCAAGCTATGTTAAAATAATGAAAAACGCAATGTTTTATAGTCTTAGATTTTTGTTGGAATCCTATTTATAAATTAATTTTTCATAATTTGTCGAAAAATATTCTAACGAATAAGTATCAAATATGGAATCCACAATTCTATTATAATATTTCGTTCATATATAAAATACTGAAGAACGGAGGATTGTGTAGAATATAAAACAATTTTTCACTTTTCATTCATAAATTTTTACGTGAACATTAAAACGTTAGAAAATAATAAACTGTTGGTATTCTATATTCGGTACATTAACATAAGTCAAACATATTATTTAATGTTTCCAAAGAGTTTGCCTTTAAATAAATATTTAAGAAATGGAAAAATTACGAAGACAATAATAAATATAGGAAATTCCGTTATTTGTTGTTGTAGAAATGTGTAGTATTTGCTAAGAGAACGAGTATTCTACATGATAATAAGATCACTTTGTGATATTTTGAACATGATAAATATGTCATGAGTCATATGTATCGCATAAAACCATCAATCAATCTGAATGGTTTTTATAACGGTTCCACGATATTTGTAATGTTTAAAATAACGTTTACTATAGATATCCTTGGCGTATAATTAATATTTACATAAATAACGTGTACCGGTTTATAATTAAACGCTAAATTAATTATCAATTTGACATATTGTATCAATATTACAGTATAAATAGTATGTATGACGTATTGTTTTAGGCGCATACACAATTTATCGTGATTATGTATTTAAGACGGAGTTATCAATTTAAAAAATAAAACCTTCTAAATATAAATTTAAAATCTTATGTTCGTGAAATATACACGGATAATGGGTCTTCGATCGTATAAGTAAAATATAAATATTTTGCGCATGTATTCGATTATATTGAAATTAAGATTTCAAAAAAAAAATATAAATCCGGGCAGATAAGAGACGTATTACGGTCGTAAAAAAATGACAATTTATTATAATCGAATTGCAACAATGATATGAAAGCGGTAAAAATTTATCTTCGGTCTCATTATGTGTTTTACTTAAAAATATTCGACGAATTTATTAAGATTTTTAAAAAATGTAGAGCAATTTTTAGTCGTGTTTACTACTCGAATAGTAATTAATAATAAACACTTGTGTTCTTTTAAATGTAATTTCATTCAGTTGAATTCGAATTGAAATTGTTTCGTTCATAAGTTATACGCATGAAATTAAATACAAAATAAAATTTAATAGAAATAGTGCATATTATAAGAGTTTTATCTGGAAATTAATAACGAACAAACTTGTACATGATTTCATAAAATTATTTTGCTTTTGTGAAAATCATATCATTAAGTTCATATCAAAAGTTTGTCTATATTTTGTTCTATGAATATGTTCTTAAATTGTACTAAAGAGTATTAAAAAATTATTATTATTTAAATTCATCAATGGATTTAATTAGTTCGACGACTAGTGAATTTGTACGAATCACAATATTATTATATTATTTATCACGTAAACATTTTCATATTCGCTGTGACGGATAAAAAGTTAAAAACTGTAAGTTATGAATAGTTTAAATTAAACAACTATTTATGCGAATGAGTATTGTTTATTTTGTGAATTTTCTGTATAAATACGAAGCGGATTATTATAAATATTAATTCCTTAAATAAATACCCCTAATAGTAGCCTCGTATGCGACATAAACTACATACCTGCCACTATATTAGTATTACGTAGCACGTTCTTATAACTACCTGTTTTTTTTCTATTAAATATCGTTAAGAAAGTTAAATTATTCTTTAAGATGAAAATATATATTTATTCGATGGCGCGTATAATAATTGGTTTAAAAATCAACCTTTATATCTTATTTCATCAGAAGAAAGAAAAGTTTGGGATTCAGGACACGAATGTTCATTCAAAACAATATTTTAAGTTATTGTTCACATTTTTTTAAAGTGTTCTTCTATTCGTTGTTCTAAAATATGTAATTTTTATATAAATGCAGTTCTATTACAGTTCTGTTAACGTGATTTATTGTTTATTTAAAAACAAAAAACAATAACATATTATGATCTATACATTTCACAAAAAAAGAAACATTTTGCATTACTGGTTTAAGTTAAATTTATTTATGACGAAAATGTAACAGTCAGAATTTCCACAAAATATACTAAACACAATATCTATTTTACTAAGTTATAGGTTGACGTCTTAACCGTTTAGATAGATTAATTAAATTTTTTCTTTTTTACTGCGTGATTAAGACGTCAGCTTTAAAAACTTTATTTATACATTTTAAAATGTTCAAATATCGCCAGAAAACTCATGAATTTCAGTAAAATCTCAACATTAATATAATTTACTGAATATGTCTATGTAACTCATTATACACACTCATATATTTTCGTTTACAAAATAGTTTTAGGATTAAAAATTTTACGTTGTATTAGTAAAGTCATGTTATTAAATTTGTTCTTTTGTTGTAGAAATATTTTTTTTTAGTCTGAAATTTATTATATATATATTTACTTAACCAATTTTTTTTATTAATAAAGGGTCATTGTAAATGTTGTCCTTTTATATATAATAATAAAGATAGTAAACAATTATCGTATCTTAATTTGACTGATTTGTATTGTCTTTAATTATTAAAAAGAAAAAATCCGATGATAAATGATTTGGAAAAATTGTGAGTATATTTACTTTTAAGAGTAGGAAAAATATAGATTGCAGAAATTATTTTTTGAATTTTTTTATAGTAGAATTGTTAAATTACAATATATAGGCTCATTTAATTATTACATTTTATTAAATAAGCTCAACGGGATAAATTGATATAAAATCTGAACTTTGTTATAATGAAAAACGTTAATTATAAGCTCATCATTTATGACACTTGTATGTTGAATTTGATAATTTGATATTGGGATTTGTGACGTATTAAGTTTTTTATATTTAAAACTTTTTAAGTTTTCATTTTTATTTAGTTAAAATTTAAGTTTTATTATTTTAGTTTATGAAAATATAATACATTTTTTACGTGTAAACATATATATATATATTGTATTATCTTTTGATCTTGGTTATTTATAACAGCAACAATAAATTAAAAGAACCATTTTCCACTGCCATCGAAATTTATTTTAATCACATTTTTGGTTTTATAATTCATTCATGAATTATTGTACACGTAATTATTACGATAAAACAATTTTTCTAGAAAATGGTAAATAATGCAAATTTACTTTAAATTATTCTAAAAATGAACGATTAATGTAAGTTATCGATGACATATGCAAGATAGTATATGATAGTATATGTATAAAAATTATACGAAATATGTCGTAATTATTAATTAAGACTCTGTTGACGTATTTATTATGTATAAAACCAAGAAATAACTTTGTTTATTTTATAACAGTTATATTTGTAATTTTTTCGTTACTTCAATAATTTGTTTAAAATTTAGAAATAAATTAATTATATAAATTAATTTATCATGTACTTTTGATTTGAATTGTACTAACATATTATGTATTGTTATTTATCGAGTCAATTAAAAAAATGCTTTAAATGTGTTATTAATAAAAATAGATACTATGAATAAAGAAGGTTCATTTAAAATAGTAATAGTCGACCATAAAATTTCAATAATACACTAGTAAATTAAACTTATAGTAAAAAACTTAAATACTCGTGAATAGTTTGTTTAGTATTATAATAATCTACATATATTATGGTTTGATTTCTATTTAACGCACTAACTATAATACGTTTAAATATTTATAAATAAATAATAAATGTATATATATATACACACACACACACATGATTATGGTTTACATCTAACTACATAAATTATTAAATGTAAGTATAATAAGAATTCACATTCACGTTTTGTATTTTCGAATTATATTCGTTGAAAATTTAAATACATTTTCTCGAAGAAACAATAACACTATAATATAAGATTTGTTCTTATTAATAGCCAATAAATGTCATTCGGAAACGAATGGGTTTTTAAATATCGAAAATCAAAACATACAAAAATTTTCTCATAAATATTTGTAATAAATGTTTTAGAAAGATGGTTCAGATACGAATTATTAAAAAAAAAATGTGTGTAGTACTTTAGGCTATTGGCCAGTATCAGATATTTTATGTAAACATTTTTATGCGGTTGTGTCTAGTGCGAATATCGAGCTTTCTCGTGGGAGTGGGCCACGCCCAACAATTTGGTTTATGTAAATAAGACAATCACAGTTGTTATTTGTATATCTTTAAATTTACTTAAAATTTTTACTAGAACTTCACGGAAATTTAATAAATATAATTACTTAAAACTAAAGAATAAATGACTAAGAAAAAATTAGGTTATATACCTGAAAAATATAAACGTACACCCTTAAGACATAAAATGCTTTTCGTGTTGCTTAAATACCCGTCTTAATATTAATTGAATATTGATACTGAATTATATATTTATTACATTTTTGGCATTAAATAACCTAATTAAATTAACCTAACCTCCTATTTGTTGTAATAATTTAATAGATTTTGGATAAAAGTGATAAATATATATTTCGAAAATAATTTACCGACCTTAATTTTTCATTTACTAAATATCTAGTGATTAATCGATTTTAAATCATATTCTGTTTAGAAAATTTGTATTAAATTTTCATATTTCGTTATGTCTTTACATAAATATATATTTTGTTGAGAATTCGAATGATATAGATATAAAATTGAACAAATAATGATTCGATTCATTTGAAATTTATTTGATCAATCAAGTATACATTTTGCATAATGTCATTGTTTGGAGATTATGGGTTTTTTTTGAAAAAATTTCGCATTTTTAATATAAAAAGTGATCAAAAAATATAATAATTTGAAATATAAAATGTACAAATAAGTATGTATCAAATTATAACAATTTGTTAACTTGATTGATCAATTAATTTTGTATGTTATATATTTGACCACTAATAGCGTTTAAAAAATACCTCTTATAAAATATATTATTTTATTCGAATATATATTTTAACTTTATACTCAGGCAGACTGTCAAAAAAAAACACAATTTATTAAATATCTCTAAAATATATTTCCATTGTTTTCAATTGTGTTTCGAGCAAATGATCTGGATGTATTGTACCGCCATAACATTACATGTTTGTTTAAGCAATCGAAAAGTCCAAAAACTATTACTTACGTCAGTGAGCATCTCTTTCAATCTGGTCAACCGATCGTCGTTTCCTCTTGTAGGCAGATATCGAGCTTCGGCCATCATGTACGGGACGACGACTGCCAAAGCAGCCACAAATCCGACGATATACAATACGGACAATTTACCAGCAGCCATTGCCTGTTAAGATGGGCAAAAACCAACGTTTACTTGAAAAAAGTATATACACGAATGTAAATAAAATAAAAAACTAAAAATATATAAAAAACGTAGTTGAGATCGTTGGTAATGTGGTTGCAATATTAATTTTACTATATTACATGTTTCCATGTCTGAAGTGAAATAAATGCTGGCGTCAAATTTATAAGCAATAGATAAACATCGTCAAATTTTTTACCAAAAATAATTTTAATTTGCTTTTATATATAGAAGATAATACGATAAGTATTCAAAATTACGCACTAATGTATAGAGAATGTGTATACGCGGTCTTTTTATCAAGAACAACATATTTTTGTTTTAATTGAAGAATTTCAGTACTAATAAAAACAATTATCCCGATATTGACTATACATTATTTTTAATTATTTCATTAATTTATCCAAATATTTTCTTCTAAAATATCAAACTACGTCACGAATAGATAAAGTGCTACCTTAAAATCGTAATATCGTATGCCTTATAAAATCTGAACGTGTAGCGATTTGCGAAGAAGTAAATATGTAAAAAAATTCGTACGTTTACTCACGAAGCTACAAAACAAATCGGAACTAGTAAAGCGCCAAAAAAACAATATATATATATATACGAAAACGCGTAAATTTTTAAAACTCTTATGATAAAATGCCGTAACGTAAAAATATAGTGTAATCACCGAAAAACCTACCTTAGATGAAGACACGACAAATGCACGCCTGTCTGTCTCGTGAGCAAGACGTATTAAAATATAATAATGGTTATCGTAAGCGCCGGTGTTATTACTATTGTTGTTATTGTTGTCTTGTCGGATGTGTAAGTACGTCGAGAGATCACACGAGTGCCTACTGACCGTGCAATCGGCAGAGTCGGGGTAGCGAGCTTCGGTGGCGCATTTTTATAGTGTCCGGCACCGAGAGCTCCGTGGGGGCGCGCGTGGGTTTACGAGGGTCTGTGGTGTCGCCAAACGAACGGTGCTTCGGCGTCACGTGCTTTGACGGCCAATGCGGGCTGTGAGTCATCCCCCACGGCCGCCACACCCCCTCGCGATGCTCGTTACCGTCCCGTCGCCGGCACCGTGAGATTGTTCTCTGTTGCAAACGTTTCGTCCTGCGTAAGGTCCAAAAAGTTCCTGGCGCGCAGTTTATTTTTGTAGACAAAAGCCATTTCTCTTATCGAACGTACGACGAATATTGGACTCGACTGTAATGTACCGTCTGTAAGTCGTGCGAATCGTTAAATGTACATTAGGTCTCTCTTTATCGTGTCCGTCTGTACAAAGACAATTTTTACGCGTTTTATTTAAAACACCAGCGTTTCGAACAACCTTGAATTTTAGTTAAAATGGGAGGAGGAGAAACTGTTGCAGAGACCACGCACTTGGACATTCCAAAAAAAAAAAATCGGCAACAAACGGAGTGGTCTTCCGTCAACTTTGAACAATTAAGTTACCGTGGAACTAGTCAACACTTCGGTACATTCAGAAATCGTTGTTTACGCGTTCTGGATATTGAATATGTAATAGGATAAATCAGCAAAAACTATTTTGACTAACTTAGAAATGCGACGTTTATTTGCAATATTCGTTCTTCGCGTTTTTACAAAAGAATAAATGAAAAATAGAAAATTAATTGTCCCTGTATCTAACAATCATCGATAAATTAAAAAAATATTTTTGCTAAAAATTGTTATTGTAAATGAAACTTGGGTATTCGCTTAATTATACTGAGTTGCAGTAATCAGAATGACACACAACAATGCCAAAAAAATCATGCGTTCTCAAATCCCAGCTGAAGTTTATGTACATTACCTTTATCTTAATTTACTTCACCGGAAATTTGTAATAATTGGACAATTTGTTTTTGTTTTTTATATTGAAGTTTTTAAAACGTTTAAGTTTCTATAAAGGGAGTACCCTTTGTTAAAAAAGGCGAAAAAAATTAGAAAAACGGCGAGTTTTTGTATTTTAGTAATGGTTTGCATTACATATCTTTTGTAATTCAGCGATTTTTAATTCATAAAATGTTCCATAATTTCTAGACCATTGTATTCATTGGATTCTGTATTATATAGTTTCTGAATATTTCCGAATCTAAGACTAAAAGGTAAACATTTTTCGTCGACATTAAATTCAATACCATATCTACTCTCAAGGCGCTTTAATAAAAAGTAAATAAATATGTATTCGGCAGTTACGATTTAGTTGGAGTAAATGTATCTGATAAAGGATAATAAATTGAAGGAGATTAAGTTAAGTTAACTCTTAAATACAAACTTTACTCCTGTTGAGATAAAAAGAAATTTGACTAACAAATTTAACTAATTCATTTTCATTAATATAATTTAAACCATATATAATAGACATTGTACTAAAATTTCGAGATTTTAGTCCTGATTTTAACAGTTTATTTAGTTTTAAGAGTAAAAATATATAGGAATTTATCTAGATACCTAAAATGTTATATTTAGCATAAAATTAATAGATTTTCCCAAAAAAATATTTTTGCATCTACATAATTCAATTAATATGTGGTAAATATATATTTTAAGTGTTTTGAACATTAATTATGGAATTAAAAAAAATATAAGTAGATTTAATGGGAATTATATATATATACTCGTATGTATTTGTTCAGAATCTAAAAGAGCATTTTATTATATTATTAGCATTTTTTATTTTTCATGGTATACATTATTTTTTAAAAATTAAAATATATAAATATTTGATACTTTAAGAAATATAATGTTAATTTACAAAGCTGTCTGAAATAACAAAAAATACACATTTATCAAATGATCACAAATAATTGCCAAGTGATAGAACATTTTGAAACTATTTTTATGTAGGTATAAATTTAAATTTGATAATTATATATAATAATGTATATAGCAAATTGTATTATTTGTTTATTTAAAAGAACTGAATGACGTATTATTTTAAAAAGATTGTTTGTAAGCCAATTTTGTATAGAATAAATATTTTGATTTTTAAGCGAGACCTAATTGTTCTAATTGAACATTGATCTGTATTAAATCGTATATATTTGACGTTTTCAAATTTTTCTCAGTAGTTTTCTTAAATAGACAAAGAACTACAAAATAATTACACGCAATCAGTAAATATATTGGCATATACGAAATTTACAAATTGTATTTCATTTTTTATTATTTCGAAATTAATATTTGGAAACACTTGACACTTTAATTTTTATATTCGTATACATAAATATTTTTTAAAAAAAGTAATCAGTTTTTTGTTAATATAGTTTGTTAATATAGTATGTTAAAAATAAATTCTGGGGCGTTTTAAGTTAAAAATAAAAGTCTTATATATTACGAAGGAATGCCTATACATTTAATAAAATATTTTGGATAGTCCAAAAAAATATTTGGATATCAAATTCTGCGTAAAAAAAAGAAATTGATTTATAGAAATGAAAAATTATAATAACAATTTTGATTTAAGTACTAATGACTAATACCTTAAGTAATATTTAAGGCATTATTTTTTAAATAAGTTTCACATACTTATCTAAATTTTCTGTCAATATTGTGAACATCCACTTAACTCTCTAGTATAATACAAAAGTTGACTTTACTTTAGAAATTCAATTCAAACACGTAAAAAACAAAAATAAATTACTCATACATTTTAACGGATTTGCGTGATTTTACTGGTTTTAGTTGTATGGGAAATTTGCTATTGTTTGTGGTAAACTGACACTGTAAATTTCATAGGTATGATATTATCAGTTCTTCCGAATATTTCTTATCTGTTAACTGCATATTTTATGTAGGTATTACTAATCGAGCACGTATAATATATATTTTTAAACGGTCACAACGTTGCCAAACTTATTATAAACTATAATCATAAAATACTGTTCAGTTTTTTTTCGATGTCCTATTCACGAGTATCTTATAATATTAATTATGTTGCGAAATATTTCGGTTTAGTTTACTTTAAAGGAGTCGCGTTTAAATAGAAAATTAAAAATTACTGTTTTATTTTTAAACAAATTTTATAGATAGTATCAAGAATGTTTAAGAATATTTAAAAAAATATTTAAGAAAATCTTGAAACACCATCTTATAATTCGTATATAATATATTTATTCTTATCTCAACATATTTTCTCCTTTCATATCTTATGCATAATATATGTATAAATTGATTGTTATAATTATTGTTGAGATAAATGTTTACATTATATAACGTCTTAATTAACAAACCATAAAAAATTCTTTAATATCTTATATTCTATAATATCTTATCGAATTTATTTTTAACGAAAAATGTTTAGATTTAAATTTTTAGCGATAATAAAAACTGTTTTATAAAAAAGTAATCAAAGTTATTTTTCACACAGTGTTTACAGTATACCTTTCACCTATAAAAAATATCGTGATTTTTATAAAGTTTTACAACGAAATATTCAACTGAGCAATCGATCGATCTCGATTTAAACGTTAATAATGTTTTTATATAGATATATAAAGACTGACTTAGTACGTAATTCGCTCGTATTAAATTAATTTTTAATACAAACAAATTTTGAATATGATCACGGTCGTCATTTACTTACAGGTTTTTTAAATTTTAAAAAGCGGCGAATTATGTTGAATTTATTTAATAGTTGAATTGAATGCGGTAAAATATTATGCCGTATTGTCAATATAGTAATTTGTTAAGCGATTACTAAGCGAGGAGTTAAAAATACATAGCGCTAATAAGCAACGAGCAGAATTAAAATGACGTTTGACGAAGTTGAATAATATGCGACACATTGGTAAACGAAAACTTTTAATGGATATTGATATCTTTTCTTCGATACATTTATCGTTGTGAATTGTAATTTGTCCAATAGTGAAGAAAAAAGCAGAGAGTTTAATATGAACGACAAATGAAATTTTCGTCGGAAAATCGTTTTATGTAGAAAAACATTCGACTGTAAACAATGAACCGAATTTCCACACAAAATAAACGTCAACTACGTATTTCTGTTGGAAAACTGAGTTGTATTTTCGACACTAGAAAAATATATTTTACATCGCGTTGTCTATTGAAAAGTAAATAACTCCAAGTTTAAGAAACTTATAATTTTCTTACTATATTTATAATATTATCTCACGAGTAAGTTCGTTATCTCTATTTAGTTAAATTTTATTTTGTTTCGACTCTAGCGAACATTTGAGTTCAGTACTGCGAAGAATGATGTAAACAGGTATAATATGACGTACTATTTATAATGTTATAGCTATATTATTAACTACCACGGTTTCAAGTGTTTATAATTTATACGAGTTATATCGTGTATAATAATATTTATTAAAGAATATGGTGTTGGGCTAAAAATACGAATATTTTGAGGAACATTGAAGATAAATCGCTGTTGTTTGTAATCTATAACGATGCTTGACGAAAACTATGATCACGATTTATTTTTGAATGATGATAAATCGAACGTGCATTTTTTTTATTAAAACAACTCGATTTACTTAGTCGAACGTTTTTAGGTAATGTGATATAAGCCGATATAATTGATTTCGATCAAGATTTTTTTCACAATAAATTATAATATTGACGATAGTGGTTCACGATGGACAGAAACCAGAGTTATATCAGTTAATAATATCGTTTTAAAATAAGGTAAAAAAAGCCATAATAACATTGATTTTTGCGAAAAATAACATTACGAATGCTGCATATTAAAAGTGCGATATTATCTGTTTAATAACCCCCGTTTATAGTAAATTTTAATACCAACGGTTCCTTCTAATAATATTCGCATAGTATTTGTTGAAACAAAGACGAATTTCCAGCCATATTGAAAAATCAAGAATTTTAAATCGTGGAATGATAATTTTATTTACACTGTGTATAAGTTTCATATTATATGAAACTTATATTATTATATTCCTAAAATTATACGCGTTTAGTTTGTTTGTTGTATTGACAAATTAATATATAATAATGCACCAAGTGAGCTTTAATAAATAAATAAAATATATTTTTTGAAAATATATATATCTCATTGATGTAGAACATCAATTTTCCTAAAAAATATATTAATTAAAATATCGTCCAAATAACAATATTTGCATTATAAACTAGAACATTATACCATAATAAATTCGTGGTACTTGTTTTTTATTAAAAAAAATCTACATTGACAGGAATAAAATAGTTTGTAAAATATATTATGTTTTGTAACAAGAAACTTTTTTCAAATATAAATGAATCAATAACGTATTGACTCATTACTAGTTTTATTAATAATAACGTCCTAATACGAACAAATTAATCAAATATTGTCATATATTTGATTCATATAGATATACTATATGTTATCATATTATATTATATTACGCATTTCTTATGCGTCAAACATAAATACGAGAGTATTTATATAGGTGTTCTAAAGTCGGAGTGCATAAATTCCACCCATTTAAAATTTGTAATCAAACACACTTTAATGAACTTCGTAAATTTGTATTTAATTCACAGAAGAATATTTCGATAATTTTTGCCTACGAATTCAAATTTTTTAATTTTCAAAATTAATAGTGTAATAGTGTTATTTGTAAATAATCGAATAAATCTCAGTGATTTGTTTCGATTATGATTAAATAGGTGTACACCCGTATCATACATTATTACGTTACAAAACTATAATCAAGTGTGAATTGGAAAATTTGTTCGAGCAAAAAAATGAAAAATTACGTATTCACGTTATTTATTATATACGTTATTTATTATATACGTTATTGCAATATCGTGTCGGTCTTATATTCATTTTATATAAATAATGTAGACAATTTGTTTGAAAATCATGTTTTATAAATATTTTAATTGTGGTTGAACACGTTTATTTTTAAGAAAATAATCCGGGGAATTTATTAAAAATTGTTCGTGGTTCGACTATCCACGGCCCTTCGAATAGGCAATTATAGTACAATGGTGCGTTGCGGGTTTGCCAATAATATTATTGTACATATTTGCGGTCAAATGATTTGATTGTGTTGGGGCAAATGAGCTTGATTTTTTAACATGCACTTGATACATAAAAACACAATTCAAGAATATAGAATCTATTTATTAATTTTAAATATAAATTGAAAAATATAATATGTGTACCACGTGATCGTGTGAAAAATAAGCTTATTACGATTTATAAACATACTGGTATATTTTATATCGCAAAGATCAAGAATTCATCAGGATTTTATCGTTTTTTATACAAAAAAAATAATTTTTAAAATTCGAGAAATTATGGATAATTTTATTGAATTATGAAAAATTACAATTATTTATGTTATATTTTATTATAAATATATAAGTAAAATATATATTAAATAAATATAATGATATAAGGTTATAGAGGGGTGTATTTCGTCTTCATTATCTACTATTTGATTGCCACTGAAATACAAATTTTCTATATTCTCGAAAACAATTAAAAATAAATTCACTTTTAACATTATTTTAATGAATTCGATAGAATATATTACAATAATTTTTATTTCGTTAATATTTATTGTTATTTATTTAGTTTGAATTTGAATGTATGTACCAATATAGTACAAATAATATTTTATTATATTAATAACGCGAATGTTATAAATTAAAAAATAACTCTATGTTTATTAAGAAAATTCGGTCAAGTCAAAAATGTATCTTAAACATTAAATAAAGACTTTCACTTATAGATTTATAATAATTATAAACTGGCGTATATTAAAAATAATTTTCACGTCTTAACTCTAAAATTAAAATTGTGCAATACGTATATTTTATATAATTATTTCTCGCGCAGTATATTGCATAATTAACGTACTTTTAAAGATTTTAATTAAAATACTGAAATCATATTGTACCAAAAGCACATGAATGTATTAAACTCATTAAAATTGGACGCAGCACTTGTAAACACCGAAAATCATTGCTTGTTCTGCACGATACGTAAAGATAAAAAAAATCTGTAAGTATTCGTTCAAATAATATGGTAAAATCATCTGTAGCCTTAACAGGACATGTTTTTTTACAATTGTTATATAAAATCGTTTGTAAAATTTATCGTTTAAATTGTAGTCGTAAACGGTACTCGAGCGACGAACACCGAATGAACAGTGTTTACTTCAGTGTGACGAAAATAAATTCAAATACCTAACACCTTATATGTCTATAAGTTTATTTTTCTCAAATGTTTACATCATACTAAAGTCACTTCATCTAAATTACAAAGGAAACAAATATTTTGTTCGTTGTCATGATGTCCCTTATTTCGGCCAAAAATTATAACGATCATCAATTATTTCAGACGTTTCACTAGCACCTAGGTTATTTATTCTCTTTTCCGTAACGTTTTTACATCATCATATTATTCAAATGTTTAACACCTATCGTTATGACAAACTGTGGTGTTACACAACTACAGCAGATAACAATTATTCTCAACTAAATATCATACACAACTGACGTTCTTCAAAGAGTTATTTATCCCATCAAGTTATTTACTTCTAATTGACCAACTACCACTAACACTTCAGTTGCTTATTATGTGAACGATATAACAATATAGTCCATTCATATATTATAAATACCTAAATATCGATACGTAAAATTACAGTTATATATCGGCAAAAATTTTTTCCTTCCCAGTTGAAATCAATAGAACTTAAATGTCAATTAACATCCAAATATTTTCAAGTTTCTTACTATAACATCACGCAAACATTAAAAAAAAAATGATATCAAATCAGTGTTTAAGTTTCGTTTTATAATACAAATTTAAAAACAAACACAACTTTAGCTTGTATTACACTAAGCGTTATTAAGCCTTGTATTGATTCATTATTAAGAATTGCGAATTCCAGCAAAAAATCACAAACGCAAATTAAATACGAGGGTTGTAATCCTGAGTCTTAGTACCATTCTCGCTGTTAAACTTTTCAGTAGGTACGCTATTATATGTTACATAAGCAGGCACTTGTAACAAAACACGATGTTTTTTAAATATATTTGATTACAACGAAAGATAAATAAATAATTTTTAATATAACCATTATTAGGAAACATTTTACACTTATTTATATAATATTTTATGTTTTTATACTTACTTTTTTTATAATGTTTAAAAATAATGTAAATATTCACGATAATCGGGTTCTAATACGATAAATTATCATTGTGAAATTTCTGACAAATTATTTTTTGTTTGCTTCTTACACGTATACAACTTGCATTTGCAGCGTATTATTGTAAAAGACGATTTCTTTTTTATGATCGTACATGAACGACAAACTCCACGTTTCTTAGGAGGTTCCTGTACATCTTCGACGACGTTTTCCATTTGGAAATTTTACAAATAAACTGATTCATCCATCGGTAATAGTACAATTTATTTGTATACATTTAATCTATTTCTTCATTCGAAATATTTGTTTGGAATCGCTGTCAAAATTATCGTAATCAATGTTTTCATCATTAAGATCACTGTTACTTTTTTTTCATAATAGACTTGACTGATTTTTGATGATTGATGATTTGTTTTTATGATTCGTATAACATAGGCACAATATTAATATGATTTATTTGCACTTATGTTACACGAATTATACGAGTCGACAACTGGAGCAATACATAAAGAAAAACATAGACAAATATTATTCGAATAAAAAATAATTAAACCACGACCAGGCCAGAAACGTATTTTGTGGTATCAACGAAATTTCCTGAAATATATATAATATATATACATCGATAATAATTTGAAAAAGACAAGAAAAAAAACAATTATCGATTATTAATGACATATAAGTCATCGTAGAATCGGAAAAATCCCAGTTTTAGTCAGGCCACGTAGATATAAATTATGTCAATAAATTTATAATTGTTGTACGAAATAAGCCTGTCGGATGATTAACCATAAAAGACAAATTCAATTACATAACGCATTGAAATAATTTATCGTTTAATTTTTAACCCGGAATCCAATATACTAGGTTATTTTAATTTAAGTAATAATTTCTAAAAAACTCGTATAATACCTTTTGAATAAATTAACAAAATATTAATTTTAATTAATTTGTACATATAAACTAAAAAAATAGGTTAAAGGAAATCTTTTAAATTCTAACTGCGGTATTCATAGGTTATAGCAGTTATACTACTCTGCCTTGGAATTAACATAAGCGAAAACCATTTGCGCGAGTCACTTTAAATTGTATTAAGCCTATATTGTATCCAAAATGGTCGTTTTACTTTTTTGAATTTTACGAAGTGGTATGCGAAAAATCAATATTTACCAGACGTTTTATTGTACTCGACTTCTCGTATTTCGCG
This sequence comes from Geopemphigus sp. TES_GeoC_2020, assembly GCA_025469175.1. Classification (NCBI taxonomy): domain Eukaryota; kingdom Metazoa; phylum Arthropoda; class Insecta; order Hemiptera; family Aphididae; genus Geopemphigus; species Geopemphigus sp. TES_GeoC_2020. The sequence goes on along the minus strand of JAIPRN010000542.1, from coordinate 24,623 downwards.
ACGTGTACGGAAGGAAAACAAAAACGTTTCTCGTTGAAATATTATTATTATTATTGTTATTATTAATGTTCGGAGAGTTACATGAAAAAATTGAATCCGTCTTCTCGTGGCAGACACAAAATAACATTGTTGTTATATATTTTCACTTCGTATTATAGAAACCAAGACTAAAAACACAAGTTAATGTTTCCATTTTGAAAGACCGCAAACTAAGACAATTTAGTCTGACAACTCATATGACAGCCATGTTTGTTGGACAAGAATTGAAACAACATTACAACGCCGTTTTTGCTCATCTTAAATTTCTTAGAATAACTGGTGATTTTATTTGTGTTAAACAAGATACAATATTTTTTGTCTAAATGCCGTTAAAAAATTGTACATATTATTTAAACGAAGTTTTATTAAATGTAACGCATATTCAAATTTTATAATCAGTTTTCTGTGCGAGTTGTCATAAAGAAGTATTTAATTTTACGCGTTTTCTTATGTATCTTAAAATATTTACTCCTTTAAATATTCAGTAACAGTAGCACAATAGCGCGATGGTTTTTATTTTGCCTACTCATGTTGCTCGTCACTAGTTTAATATTAAAATTTCATTCTCGTTGATATTTCATACACACTAATAAATTATCCTTTAAACTTACTTCTTATAAAGGAAAACTTAAATAAAATGTTTAATTTAATTTTAGTTTTCTATAGGATATATGAAATTAATTTTATATGTTCGTTTTGTTTGTTCGTGATTATAACGCGGAATCGAAGTTACTATTAATAATTATATAGATAATATGTAATAATGTTTATATATATATATATGTATTGTAATTATTAAATATTCTTTGTTTTCCATGATTTTATAAATTCAAGAACTGATTATTACAAAGATTTAAAACAACTATTATATTAAATACTAAAATTTACTTGTTAATTATTACTAATTATTGTAATCTTATAATAAATAACATATTTCAATTGCTATCTTCGTGTAAGTATATAATTTAGTTTCCTTGTTAATTATGGGAACCGGGAATTTAGCATGTTGGTATAATTGACACGTTTTTACGAGTTTTTTAAATAATAATTAATATATTACTTAATTATTAAGCGTCGTGTAATATTTTAGTTACTATAATTTATTTGCAAAAAAGTTATAATATTTATATATATATAATATTATTATCGTTATTATGAATTCAAAATGTATATAAGTATATTGTGTACTATTAAATTTGGTTAACGAAATTGAATATTGCAAGTGCGATTTGTATTAAACCTATTAAGTTCAACATTTTAAACTTCGCAGATTTTGTGTTAATTTGCTATCTAAAGCATTTCAATAGTAAGATTGTATAGTTTGTATGCTATGATTTATTTACTATAAATTATTATTATAAAATTAATTATTACTATAATTTATTACAAATGATATCTAAGACATTTAAAAATTTGTTTTGAAAATAAAGTATATCGTTCAAAATGTATTTTAGTAAGAAAATACTATAGCTACAATAATACAGGCTTGGAAAATGGTACAATAACAAATATTAAATGGCCAAAAATTACATATATACTTGAATAAATAAATAAGGAATACATTTTAAAAATTGTTTTATATTTAAATATAACAGTAAAAGTACATGATGTGTAATCGTGGGAAGTTTAATAAATCTTTTAAAAATTTCTATATGTTAGTGACTGTAAATAAATCTTTTCGACTAAAAAACTGTCTAACCTGGAAATGAAATAATATTTTAAAAGGTATGCTTTAAATTACTCCTGTAATGTGTACAATGTCTGTTGAAATTCGTAAATATTAAGTTAAATTAATTGACCGTTCAGATAAAACCGGAACATAATAGACATTGTAAATCTGGTTTGTTTTGTAATATTTTATATAATTAAAATTTTTACACATTATACATATCAATATAATTGTTAATTACTATAAAATAATGAACTTTAGCCAATAAAGTGTCGATTCACTTTATTATATATTATTATTACCGAGATAGATAATTGGGTTCCACTGATTTCAATATTATATTACATAGGAATTTATCGATATTTACATGTTATTTCAGGGCTTATAAATATATTCACAACGTTTTTATCATTCATATTTATATTATTTCAACGTGAATTGTATAATTAGAATTATAGGATTTCTTTATTTATATATTCTAATAAGCGCCATTTTAATTGTATTAGAACTTTGCATAATTATTTGTGAAATGTTTTACATATTTAATAAATTTACTGCAATACCTGATATCGGTTTGAATTGGCTTTCTCAATAAAACTGTTTAATTGAGTTTAGAATTATAAAGTCTTCGAGACTATTAGGCAGTTTGCGAATATCGATTACAAGTTCTAGTGATGATGTTACATTTTATACTGTAATTTCTAATTAAATCTAAACAAGTATAATTAAATATTTTAACGAAATTTCGTAAATTATTTTGCCGGAGGTATTTTACAATATAGTTTTTGCTATTCTGTATCTATTGTTAAAATTGCGTAAGGTACCGTTATTACTTAGAAGATAAATATTTACGCTGGAAAAATATAATTATTTTTGAACTATTCACTCGATAATTGTGCAAAAAATAGAGCATTAGTATACATTTTTGTAACGACGAAATATTAATTATTGTTTCCGAGACAAAATATTACGTCTTTTGTAAGCAGACACGTAAAATAAAGTGTATATTTAAACTTGGATGGTTTTAATATAACACCTATAGCAAAAAGTAACGCGTAAAAATTAATAAAAAATAAATAAACATTATGTGTTATGGTTATTTATAAATTGATCCCGCTTCGTATAATGTTACCTATTTAATTAAATGATATTTTACTATTGTTATTAATATATATGCGTATACATTATAATACAATAGTAGTAATTAATATTATTTTACAAATAAAGTTATTTTTCAGTAATAAATATATCATGTGCGTTTGGAACTAAAAGGCAAACAAATGGTGACATTCATTGCAAACTATATATATAATATATATATATAATACCCACACACATTAAACAAAATACATCGTATATTGTGAGACTATCCATTAGTTCACTTTTACAAAATCCATCGACGGAAGTACCATGTAAAACATGGATTTTATTTATAACAAAATACGCTAAAAATAATTAATGTTATTATTAAAAGTACGTTGTAATATATTTGATTTCAAATGGAAGTTTATCTAGACAATCCACCACTGATGTTGTAATAAATGATTTTTTTGTGAAAGTTCATATTTACAGCTTAAGTGTTAAAAATTCATTACAATAAATATTTATGTTGTTTATAAGGTGAAACGGGTTTTGAATATACTATAAAGTATGTGCGTTTAAGTAAATCAATTTTAATTGACCGGATGATACAGAAAGTATAGTATAGAAGAAGGATATATAATAAATAACTCAAATCCTTGTAACAATACAAATTAAAAACGAGGCGGGTATACGTTTTTGTAAACAGATTTTCTAATTTAGGCGGTCGAACTACGATCTCAAATGACGTAAATAAAAGTACGTCGAAAGGTCGAAAAAATATTTCGAGTAAATAATTTAAAACCTATACGTCCGGCTACTAATTATAATTGATTAAGTTTTCAACTTTTTAAATATAGAAACGTGAAAGGAAAAGAAATGACCATTTACTGTATCATTTGTACGGGGAGTTTTTGTGCTCATAATAAATGATAATCGATATTTTTAAATTTTATAAAATAGGCTAATACGTAAAATAACGTTATAAAATGTTTGTTTAATTTACATTAATAACAGTCAATACATAACCTGCCGATATTTACTATAGGCGTTTTACAACGATTCCCGGATTTTCGACTTCGTCCCTAATACATACATAATCATATATATCCATTATGTCTATTTTTCAAACACAGTACGAATTTGCGATGTAGTAGCGCGTTAATAATGATTATTCGATTCACGAAAATACAGCGTTGCAGTGTAATTTAAGTTGTCACGATTGTTACGATACCTGATAATATAATAATCATAATATAGCTTAATTATTCAGTCCCGAAAAATTATACCCGAAAATTTCGCTACCAACAATAATTCGATAACCGATAAGTCATAAATACCAGAAATGCTAAAGCACTAATGTTTTGTATACAAGTACAAGGAGTAGGTGTTGTTTGTATGGTGAATTCATATTAGCGTCTACAACGGAACAAAACGTCTTTTCAAACGTACGTAATACATAACACAAAACCCAAAATGGTTTTCGATTAGATATATAAAACTGTTAATATTTCGCAAAATATTTACATTTCCCCAACATTGAAAAAAATGCATTATAATTATAATAATTTCAGTTTGCGCTCATGTTTTCGAAAAGAGCTAGTAATTTTGCTATATCTGTTCTTAAGGAACTGTCGGCTGCCTTTATTTTCATTCGGGCCATTGGAACGATGTAAAGTCATTTCTTAATTTTTATTCGACAGGTCCTAGAAATTATAACTCGCGTTTGTATCCTAACACCAAAGAAAATGTCCGTACATAGAAATAAATCAATAGGTATCTGAGTAACTTCGATGGTGTTGGATATTTTATAAAAATTTTTAGACGAAGCGGACCATGAGGTTTTTCATTACAAAGAAGCAAATTTAATTGATTAATAGAATGCACGACACTATGAAATTGGGTTATTCGTTTCTAAAAAAATTGTTTATATTAATGATAAAACAGAAACGTTATTTATGAAAGTAAACGTTCACATTATAAGTCTCGGACTGAATATTTGGTTTAATATATCATTATAATATGACATATGGCTCCTACTCTAAGTCACTGTATTTATTACTTAGGTAATATCATGACGAGATAACTATGAATAGCGATCCATTAAACCTATAGGGTTGTCAACGATTCGGAGGGATCCTTTGGATGAAATGCATTAGAGAATTATTTTCGCCTAAAACTTAAAAGTAAATAATAAATTATTTCGTTTAAAAACTGATTTTCAGTTCACGCTAATAATTCCAAGTATTTCGTCATTTTTGTAAAAATATTTAAGGAATTCAAATATTATACTTATCCTTTGCATTGAATATCATTCAATATATTGATATAGAAAACTACAAGAAACTTTAAACAAAAAAACTTTTGCTCCTTTAAAAATGTGTTCCGGAATCAAAAATAATATGTAAAAATATACTTAACTTTATAACCTATACTCAACCCTAACTCCATCGTACGCTTTAGAATTTATAACGGAGCAAGACAAACAACTTGTACGATTATTATGATGAACTGATGTTTTTACGTATTTAAATTTAAATTCATACTGAGCCGAACAAACAAGTAAATAAAACTAAAATCTAAAATAAGGATTTCCATCTACTTATGAAAACTTATTCAGAAGTCTATAAGCTGATATTTTTTTAAAAATAAACTCAATTCTATACACTTTTACACGGACTTTAACATTGTTTTCCGTTGTTACGGCGCACATATTATAATAATGTTTGTTTTTGTATTTACATACGAAACATATTTCCCGTAACGTAGAAATATCAACGGACGTTATATTTCGATCGATATAAATATCGTATTTATCGAATTTTAATCTTCTCTATAAAATAAATCTTCTTTACTTCGAACCAAAGTAAAGAAAATAAAATATTAATACTGAATACAAACAAATTATAACCCATAAAATACTCGTGTATTAAATGTCGAATCTGGAGTTGTCTGTATAATTTCTTTAGGTATTTACATTTTTTAATTTACGTTTATTTGCTTTCATTTATAATTTACTTAAAAAGAGTCCAAAATTTATCGTCTCAAAATTTTATCACGCTGGGTCAATTGGCTTTGCACTCTCCCTTAGAAAATGCGTCACTATCGATGTGTCCATTTCAATCTATATTGAATACTGATGGTTGTTTCCCGTAAAGGCGTAATTAGGAATATGTTTTGGAGAGGAATATAATTTTTGCTGGTTTATGTCTCAATGTTTAATAAATTTTTTGTCGTTAATTCGTTAATCTATTTTTGAATAACATAGCGACGAAATAAGACATTTTAATGTTTCATACTTCAAAATCATATTTACTATCGAGGATTTTCTTTGTGATTAATTTTAAATGTTTAAATCACGTTTTCAAATCACCTTGTGCTATAAGCTACTTTACGACATTATGATTAATTTATGTCTAAGTATGATGAGTAAATAGTACCTAGTAAAATAAAATGAAAATCGACAATTATATGACATGTAAATGTGTACAGGATTTATTTAATTATTTATATTGATTGTTAGGTGTTTTTAGTTCACTGCTTAGTAATTTTATTTTTAAATTGTTTTTATTTAGCCTATAAACAAATCTTTATAAGCTCAACAATTACCATAAAGAACAAAAAAAAAAATTGCAAATATTTAAACATAGAAACTGAACTGGGAGATAAATGATAAGACAATTTTTGTAACTAATTCAGTGTCAGGTTTAAGAATCGAAAAAGACTAAAAGAAATAATAAGGATTTAAGTGAATTGGAAAGGAAGACACGTTTAGTGGACAAAGAAGAGCAATCAAAAAAGGTGTGAAAAAGGTCACAAATAACTTCATTAGGATGTAAAGGACAGCAAGGGTAAATAATAAAACCACTCGTGAAGAGACTGTTTAGTTTTAACATATAATTATTAAAGGGAGTTAACTATTATTAGTGAAGCACTTTTTACAGACAGTGACGGTATTCTTTTAAACATTTTTTTTCGCTTAAAACATGCGGTATTTTGATTAACTTCTGAGCAAAATTAATATTTGGAATATGTTAAAAATACGTATCTATTATATATACGTGAGATTTTTTTTTTTAATAAATAAATTATTACGTGTTTTAATCTAAAAATGATTATACTTCTACGATACCATATAGATACAGTACAATATACGCATATATATGTGTGTGAAGTATGAGAAATTTGAGATAGTCGTCAAAATTACAATAATTATCTACATGTCCATAAATCACATTTTTAAATACGAGTAAAATGTACGATAAAAATAAAATCGTAATTCTCGCATGAATAGAAAGTTTCGTCATATAAGATGTCCGAATAGCCCTCGAGGTTTTTTCGTATGCGCTCATCATGTGTATTTTGTTTTTTTTAACATTACGTCACTCACGCAAAGACGACTAATTTTAATCGGCACGAGTTACGAAACCTAGACGGGGGCGTTTACGACTATTGCCTGGGGTCAAATATACGTACATATATGTCCGAAAAGTGCAATTCGCGTTTCAAAATTGTTGATAGAAGCGGTTTTCGTTTTACATAACGCTGATAGTTTCGACCAAATATAGAAATAAAAACGTATCCCTCGATAAAAACATTACGGTACTCATTGAACGGGTAGATCGAATAATAACCGATTCGTGTAATGTTGATGCGATCAGTTTTTTTCGTAATACTGTATATATATTACACGTAAGGTATGTGTATATTGATTAAACCACCATATATATATTTTAATTTATGTAAAAATACGTAACGTATATATTATATTTACATTAGTTTGTTATTTTCCACCGCGAACATATTTAACACGAGTTACGTGTGCTAATAAAACACGTCCCAAAATCCAATTCCTAATAAAAAACTCATTATCTTAAGATGGTCAATGCACGCTTGGTGTCTAAAGGACGACGAAATTGAAATTTCCTCTGTTGTTGTGTTATCGTCATCGATTGCGTAAAACGTATCAAAATAGAAGCGCTTCTCCACCTGTTTTCCGTTTGGATCACACTTCGCGAATCTTAAACGTACAAAGCGGTTAGTCGAATATTAGGATTAGATAAATTTAATAACATTTTGAAACGATCGGAGTTACAAAGCTGGAAAAATATTATACGCATAATATACGAACTAGTGTCTGAGTAAAACATGAAAACAAATGTTCTCTTATATGGTAGACATAGGTTTATATAAGGTATAATATAAATTGAAAAATTAGAAATAGAAATTAAAAACTCAAACAACATGCATGTGCACGTATTTAGATGGATAATTCGTTCTTGTATGTCGGCCATCAATCTTAATAGTAAACATATTACACAATAATCGTCTAAAACATATTATTTTACATGATTGCAAATAATATTTTATTACCCATAACATTGACCCACAGTGGTAATAATGTAATTTTAGACAGACAAAACGATCAAATTGAATTATTGTTGTATATATATTCGCGTACGTAAATGTATATACAATTCTTACGTTTATGTAGCAAAATATTTTAGCGGAATTTGTCTAAATAATGTATTATTTTTGCGAATTATATCCTTAGTGCATTAATTAATATCTATAGTAACTTATTAATTATTATTTGAAAAATATAAGTAACGATTTTTTTAAACTTAAATTGCACGAACATTTTCCTGTTTTTATTGCAAATCGTATTCGTTCTGACAGATTCGTTTGTATTACTTATATGTCCGTTCTCAGCATGATTTTCAACTAAATTGAAGAAGACACTTTAAATATTTCTTATTGGCGTACAAATAATGATCGATTAATTAAACAAATCGTATATAAGTGGTGTGCGAGTTTATTTTAGGTCATTAAATTTCTTTATTTAATATTTGGTATACAAGTGATTAGCCAAAATCGAAGCGATTATCGTGGTCTTAATATTTGCATTTGTTATCATCAGTACGTTTTTCTTATAAAAAAAAAAAAATAATAATAACGAATAACAATCTACAGGACAGCTTAGATATCGGTTCCAGTAGATTATATAGACACTCATGTTAAAGTTGTGTTATTATTTTGAAAGTCACGATTAATCATTGTGTTTAAAACACTATTCTGAGTAACATTTATATCTGTAGTTTGTTATAATTAACGAATAATAAGAATATGAATAATATTTTCATTTTAAAAGTAACGTAACGTGGCTGGAATGTTATGAAAGTTATATTTGTATGTATTATACATGTATTCATAATCAAAAATAATTATAGATTTTTATACAATACAGAAAATTGTAATAGCAATAATAATAAACTAATAGTATGTTTTGACAAATTTAGACTTCCAACTTTAAATTCAATTAATTTATAAACATAAAAATATGGCGAATTTTCAAATTTCCAAAATATCTCATACTATACTCGGAATAACACACTAATCTTGTAGATGTACATCGTTTGTCTATATTGATTAATTGATATAAATAAACGAAATTTATGAATTATTTTTACCAAAAACGAAATTGTTACGCTAAATAAAAATAAAATTATGTTATTATATATATCATTGTTAAACAAAAATCCTAATATTATTAGAATTACAGTAATATTGTTAAAAATAATCGACGATTATTTGTCTTAATTTCAATGGTTACAGATTAACCATTACAATATACAACATTAGATTACAAAGTTGTTTTTAAGTATTTAATATCCAAATATAATTATTAATAATGAGAACTATAGTAAATATTATACTTAATGGAGGCAAAAATCATTTGTATTGTTGTATACTTATATTATATGTTGTAATATTTATAATATAATAGTAATGTGAACTATAATGTAACAGAATCCAGTTATGAAACGAAATCGGAAACTTGATTAAGAACATTAAATGCTTCTGAATATCATCATTATTATAGTAGTATCCAATTTCTTTCAGCCAACGTAGTTTGAGGTAATAAGGCTAATAAGTTATTTTTCATTTTATAAATAAAATAGTTCGAACTTTATATTATAATTAAATGTGATGACTTAAATTACCAAAATTATTATATGTATACACTGTCTAATACGATGAAAGTGTAAGATTACTGTTGTGTTTTTTATTTGTTTTTGAATACCTAGCAATTAGGCGTGATAATTATTTATTTGATTACGGATATTCGTATTGTTTCATAAATATTTATGTATCAAAAAACAAAATTTGTAAAATTGAGAAAACGCGATATTTTTTTGAAAAATTGTATTTGAACTTAAAATAATACACATTACAGTTGTGGTGTAATTGACTTTTATGTGTGAATGGATACTAATCAAAATCGTTTAATAATCGTTTACAACTAATTATTACGAAGAATAATATATATATATATATATATATATATGTGTGTGTGTGTGTGTGTGTGTGTTACCGTTAACACAATGACATTTCCGACTATAAAAATAAACGAACCCAAGAACGTAAAAAATACAATATACGTGCGTATGTGGGTATAGTATTGGTTAATAAAAATAAGTTAAGACATTAAAAACAAAAGATCAAGAATGAATCGCACACTGCAGTGTGTGTGAGTGCGTGTATAGTTCGTTCGGTCGTTCGAATTCGTCAACTGCAGTAAACCGCACGCGCATTCAAGTTTTTATTTAAGTATAATGATAAATGCCTTAAAAATACGAGGAACGAAAATAGGAGAAAAACAACAGAAATATACGGCGCGATGTTCGATCATTAAAATTATCGTCCCTTATAAAACGAATGTCGGCGTCCCAGCATTATCCGATTTCCTTTTCGCCGAGAAAATAAATCCTTTGGCGCGGGGCACACGCGAAAAATAAAACACTATTATTTCTCCTTATTTTCTTTTTTCTTTGTGGCGACGTTACAATAATTTTTACGCAGACAACGTGCAACGTCGTCGTCGTCGTCGCCGTCGTGGTCGTCGCTGTACTCCTACGCTCTAGGCGAAAATGCGCGGGTAAATACGGTGCCCCGGTTTATAATAATATTCGACCAATAGACTAGAGATGGCGGGAAAGAAGTGTGGGCAGGGTCCGAGTAGACAATCCGGCGGCGCCACAAACGACCGTTTCGACCCTCTTCTTGTGCTTTGGCTATATAATGTTTCACATCCCGCCACCTCCCATTTCTTTACCCACCCACCTATAGACGACATCCGAATGGTTGTAGAAAAGTAACACACACACTCACACACACACACACAAGCAAAGTTTGTTTCCTGTGTGTTGAGATTGAAATAGTTCGTGGGAACAAACCGAATTTACGTTAAAGTAGAAAAAAAAACCCAAAAAATATCTGGAATATTAAACGAAAAGTGTTTAAAGATACAACATTTCATTTATAGAATTAAGTAAACAGTCAGTATATCCCCATATGAAAATAAATAATTTAGGAAAATCATTATATGCGTTGAATATCAAGTTTAAACGTCATTAACTATACTTAACAATATCATAAACGTTTATTTTAATTTTATATATGTATAAACTCTTTATTTTTTTTTTAATAAAAATACAAATATGCTGTAAAAGAAGGTTTCATTTTTAATTTTTCACTTTTTGCCGTATAAACTTTTTCAAAATTCGTAGTTTTTTTACTTTTTTGACGGGTTCTAATTGTTATTGACCATCGAATCGGGGCTCGAATTCAAGATCTCTACGAGACAAATCCAACGACGAAAACAAAAAAATACCGAGCAAAGCTTGGTCACCAAATATTAATAATAATAATAATAATAATAATAATTATTATTATTATTTTTTTTTTGTCTTATTCGCCAGTTAGGTTCTAATATTCTATCATTGTTTTAATACTATTTGTATTTTAGCTATTCGTATAATAAATCTTTTACGGACATTCTGATTGAAAAGTTGTTTATACAGTCCCAAGTAATAAAATGTTATAAAAAATTATTTTTATAACTACGCTAAAATAACTATCCTTTAAAATCTATCCATTCATTTATCAAATCCGCTATTATGCAGTGTGTTTTATTGAATTTTATGTGATGTATCCGGGCCATTACTAATAAATAATAAAACTTCACGTAGAATTCATAATAAAACAACGTGACTTCATGCATATTCAAAGAAAAAAATCAAAAACCTTATCGTTGGTAGGATGAATGAACCACGCCTATTTGTTAATCAATTTTTTAGTTAAAGAGAAGATCGAATATCATTTATTGTTTGGTCTGTTCGTCAATAAATATACGATTCATAATGTTCGTTTTGGTTTATATATAAACCAAATATTATCTGTAATAATCATTCATAATATATGCCAAGTGTCTATTCTTGTAACAATAAAAAAATCGGTATTCTTAAATTATATTGTCTCTTCAACTTAAACCAAAACTTTTGGAATTATATTGTACCCGCGTTAAAAATATTTTTATTTGATATTTTCGATCGTCTAAAATAGTGTTTTCGTTAATATGTTAATTATATCGTTAATATTGATTTCATTGTCTTCTAATAAAAAGAAAAAAAAATATAAATGTTTTACAGTTATTTTAAAAGAAAAACAAAGTTGTTTTAAACGATTTTTTCAAAGTAATTAAAATTGACAAAAATGATGTAGAAGTTATGAATTAGAAAAAAAATTTACTACTTTATTATTTATTAGATAAGACGAACATCGTATATTTTTTTTATTAAATATATAATTTATGACAATAGATATTTCATGATATAGAATAGTGTTAATCAAAGAAATAATAGATTTTTAAAAATCAATAATTATTAGTCGGAATCGGTTGTAATATTTTTGGATATTGCATACAAATATTTCTATCAGATTATCATGTTCAATCGAACGATTTAGCTATTAATAATCGTATATAATTACATTTAAACGTTTAATATTTTAACAATTACTATTACTTAATAGCATCGCTAAATTTTCGCATAGTCATACCAAAAAAGTATACATAGTTTCCAGTGAAAGATCTGAATGACAAACATTTAAATTTTTACACGAATTTTCCTTTAGTTTACTTGAGGTTAGTTGTATAAAAACGATTCCATTGCGAGAATAATGAAGTGAATATGACGCAATAAAGCTTTTGAAGATATATATTTGTAAAAATAAATATTATTATCAAGTATGTATAATATAAGGCATTCGATGTCAATGTGTAATTATAGGCGAAGCTGTAATCATTATTAAAGCATACTTGTAAAAGAAATCATTCTGTACATTTGAATACTTTTTTTTCCGTTATGAATTGGATACTCGACCACACATTCAGGTTAACTTAATATAAACAAGCAACTTTGGACGATTCAGTAGTATGGTTCATTAGTAACATCGACGGCGATTTTACTTTTGATCAAAAATTCAACCGATGATATTTTACGGCCAAATCCATTTTGTTTTTTAATAGCGTACCATAACACGGTCCCGGTATGTGAACGAAAATCGTTGATTCGTCATAATACCAAAGAAAACAAATTAGTGAAACTTAAGTTTGCGATATAGGCGTGGTGAATTTTAAGATGGACTTTACACGATGACCGACGCAAAAGTCTAACAAAACGTATTAATTATAATATCGATCATTAATGTTGTATCGAATCGCGAAACGCATTTATGGTTTTGACGATTGGTTTAATGTATTCTGGTTTTATTAATTAATTTCACTCATTAAAGGGTTGCAATGCAGTTATCGAATCATCCATCATCCACGTCGTCATTTATATATATATGTTACGCTAACAGTACGAATGATTTATGTTTAACGCGTACAAATAGAGAAAATATGTTTACGTTTAGTTTAATTATTTAGGCACGTATGTTACTATAGTGAATATGAGATCAAAATTTTTTTCATTTAATTACGCCGTTTTGAAAACGAATTTCTATTATTAACATCATTCCACCTTATGTACAATGAGTTTTTCTTGTCTGCTCTGTATATCACGTCAAATTGATCACAGACAACGATGGGAAGTACATTAAAACATTGAAATGCTTATTAATATTGTTATACCATTGTAGATTAATAAAACTGATGGCAACAATGTATTATTCAAAGCGAATTTAATATGAATTCAGCGATCAATTAGGATTACTGATGGGCATGCCCAAAAAAGGGATATGGTACCATTGCAATATATCGTGAACTTATTTTTAAAAATCACTACAGAAATATTGTAATCAAATTGCCAGAATGTATTCGAGGTCATTTGGTGGGCGATATAAGTGACTCTTATTGTATTATATGGATTATTTGTTTTTCCGGTTGGAAAACTTTGAACAGAAACTTAAGAGTCGAGAAATAAAGATGCAACAACATTTTAGAAAAAAATTACTCGAAAATCATCGTAAAAATTGAGGATTATTGTTTCTAGTCATAGATCCAGTGGTCGATAATATACGAAATTAAATAAAGAAAGAAAATTACTTTCTCAAGGTCGTAAAATATTTGTACAGAAAATCATAGATTCCAATTGTAGTGGTAACAACTACATTGATGATAAAAATAAATAATTTTAATAATTTTAATAATATAATATAATTTTTATTTATTAGCTAGTACATCAATAATATTATGTATATATATATATAATATATAATTTTGAAATTTTGAAATCGTTTTTGTAATTTTAGTTTATTTAGTTTAAAAACAGAATAAACACTGGGTTATATTTTTATTTTACTAAATCATACAGTAACGACTAAAGTATTTTCCTAAGTTTAGTTCATAAATTAGTTTTTGTATTAAATTGTCGTGTAAGACATAATGGTTTCCATTTATATTATGAAATTGAAAATTAATGTATTTTCTCGAAAAACCTTTCTACCTAATGAATGAATACTTCGTAATTTAAAATGGAATCTGATTATTAGTATTTTATGTAAAACTTATTTGATTTCGACTAATAAAACATCGGTCGACATGCTTTTTTTTAAGTTTTAAGTAATTCCATAGTTAACGAAGAATACGAAATATCGGTGAACTTGTATGTATGATGTGCATAATATAATATGAGTGTTTTTAATGATGTTTTTAATATAAAATACACTATGCTATATTAACACGTCTAAGAACTTATTAAATAACATATTTAATTCTAGATATTTTTTCTTTTTATGGACTTTAAATAATTATAATAGTTTTATATGTAGAGGTATATTAAATTTACGTAATGTTTACAGTAGTACGTACAAAAATTATTTCTTCCTAAAATACAAGTATAATAATAGATTAAAATCGGATTTTGCATCTTAAATAAAAACGTGAAAATAATTATTGTTTTATAAATATGGACTTAGTTTTAGCAATATATGTGTTAACTGTATAGGTATTTTGATTGACAGAGTTAAATTGATTAAATGTGCAACGTTACTCGATCAATTATTTAATACGTTAAAGCAATTTTTCAATTGTTTTTTTTATCGACTTTTCGTTTTTATCTTTTGTAATCAAAACATTTTTATGTTCGATATACTTCAAATAAATTACTTAATAACATTTCACACACAACCATAAAACTAACTAGGGTAATATTCTATAAAATTGAGCGTAATATTTTTCCCGATTATTATTTATTATAAATTAGTTAAGCAAATTTAAAGACAGTTACGTTACATTATAACTTGATAGAATAAAATAATTTTTTTATTTGTAAAATACTGAGATATAAAATACGAATTTTTACTATGTAAATGTATGTGTTAACTCAGGAAACGTCGAACATAAAATATGGTATGCCATATGCCAAGAAATAGGATGTCATTATTTATTGTATAACTTATTTTATATTTGAAAAGTGAACAATCGCCAGAGATTAATTATAGAACGATTTAAGCGAAACATAACAATCATTTTAAAAAACCTGATCCACGCAATTCTCACGGTTTGTATTATTATTATTTAAAAACATAAACAGTAGTTAGTTTTGTATTTGTGTATTTTGTATACAGCATCTATTTCATCAATAATTTATTTAGGTTCCTAGACATCTGACAACTTCAATCTCGTTCAATTAAGTACTGTCGTAGTCGTCAGCATATATGACGTTATTTAAAGACCAAGGTTTATAACTAGTTAATCTTATCTCAATATTACTCGTATAGAATTGCGCAAGTAGATGAAATAAGTTTAGGGTAATATTTCCTTCTAGTATGATATTATATCTCGTGGGAAAAGGAATTAATTTGAATTCTAGTAAAATATTTTCTTAGCTTAATTTTACTACCCTCGTTGAAATTGTATTATTTTTTTCTCTTAGTACATCGTAATTCGTAAGCTAATAACAATATTTCATTTGTATGCCGTAGAGTTCCAGTTTTTAATTAAATTATACGTTTTAGGGTACTAGTTTTTATTTTCGTGATAAAAATTACTAGTATATTTCGTCACAAAATATTGTTTAAAATTTAATAGTAAATTACCGTGTCTACGTTTCGTAAATTTAAATACTATTTATATTCCTTATTAATATATAATTAGGTCTTTACATTTGAAATTACACCTTTTATTCAAAAATTTGTCGGGTGTTTATTCTTGTTATGTTCATTTACTCGCGGTGCATAAACAAAATAATGTAGCATACCCCCGTAAAATAAATAAATATTGAATTTTATATTTTAATTCGACATAATTTTGCGGTATTTTCATATTTTAATCACAATTAGTATTTGGTGGCATTTGCCAGTAACGTTTTTTCACGGATTTATATTCAGCGTTGTTTTTCTAGTTCTTGAGTAATGATAAATTATGTACCAGTATCTTTATTGGTCCCTTGGTAAAAGCGAAGAAAGTTAAGGACAAGATAAAATAAAAATTATTAGGAATTTAAAAAATATGTATACGAAAAATTTGCTATTAAATCTAGATAATTTACGATCACAAATAAATCGCAAAATAAATACGAATCGAATATAGTTGCGGAATGTATCTTATAAACGTAATGTTACGTTATATAATGGTAATTATTTCATCTTTTATAATAATAGGCTATAAAGTAAAAAATTATTTCAAAATGTTTTTTAAAGCCATACACCTTTTAAAACTAAATGGTGTTGTTATTGTGATCATCCATCCAACATTTTAGTATTATTTTCACTTTAAATCTTAAAAATTATGTACATGTTGTATGATTACGGCGTTTGTACGTGGACTTTTAATAAATTCGTTGAAAATCTAAATAAATTTTTAAGTACACGAATCGACATAAAATTGTATACGTAATTTTCACATAGCATACAAAATGTTTATTGAGCACTATGATTTAATTGTGCATCTGTCAAATTAAATTCTACTGACAAATATATACCATATTATGTATTTATAAAATAAGGAGCATCATTAAGTTATTGTGTTATTTATTTCTAAAATCCTAAAGATAAACAAAATAGTACCATGTTTTATTCTGTTACTCGGTACAGAAATGTATTGGTAACAGAAATAAATATATTAATTACATAAAGATCTATGCACCGTTTCTTTATTTATGAAAGAAAGAATATACTTAAGTTATGGTTACTGCAAGAATAATTTTTTGGATAATAAACAAAACGTTTTATTAGAAAAAAGTAAAAATTCTCCATTCGGATTATTCAATACTTATGTTGTAAATTTCAATACTTATTAGTGAATGTTCATTAACGTAAATCGTATACCCGTTTTTGCTATTTCCGACTTTAATCCAATTGGATGAATCAGTAAGTTATATTACGTAACTTTCATAGACTCATAACTTAACTATAACGACGACAACCATAAATCATTAAGCATTTTCTGACTACCTGTAGGGCCAATAGTACCGATATCTCTTCTAACAACTTAGACAGTTAATAATTTCTTATGATATGTCGTAAAAAGAATTTCTCTATTTATTTGATAAACATAGGGTACGTTAATATGTTTCACTATACTTTAAAATCTGCGCGTGACATATTTATAGCTTACCAATCGAAGCGCCTGCTGTTTTATCAATTTTCATCACTAATATTCAACAATAGCCGCGCTGCATTGTGTTTAATTCAAGTTTATTTTAATATAACAGGCTGTGACCTATTAAGAAACGAAATATTCATTATAGTTTTAACATTTTTTATTGGAATAGTTAAGAAAAGTTATTCTATATACATAGAATACCATAGTTGAAAGCATTTTGAAAAAATTTATAAAATTACAAACTTATTTATTCGAATTTACAAAAATCATCACTGATTGCCCATAACTGTAATAATAATAATTTATTTAGTATTATTTATATAATAACCTTGGCCATATATTAAAAATAAATTATTTTATAACAACATGGGTTCTTAAATAATTTAATAACTGATAATATCACAAACAATCTTTGGTCCGCTAATTTTTTTCATTGGGGTGGAGGGAAATATAATATAAATGACGTTTTTTCGTGTTTTATAAATTTAAATTGTGGATATATAATAAAAGCCAATTACATTAACCATCCTATTCAATGTCACTTGAAATCTTATTTAATAATCTTTATTCACGCGTATTACTATTGATTTATAACGACGGGTGTTAAATTATTTACGAAAAACAATTTACAAAAATTTGATTTGTATTGAAGGTTTTTTCAATTTTTGTGGTAAATTTTAAAATTTAAATCTAATAAGACGTTTTAGTCTTAAATATCGTTACACACGTTTTTGATTTATATTCATTACTTATATAAATAAACGTAAACAATTCAATGTACATCATAATTTTTTCACAGCTTAGGCAAATTTTTAATACATATTTTTTTTAAATCTAATGAAATTTTGATTCAATGGTACCACGTCTGGTCAAAAGTATATTTTTATTTCTGATTTTTTTTTTTTATTAGAACGTGATAATTTATTTTTTATTTAATATTATTTAATTATTATTTACTATATTTATTTAATTCAATTACAAATATACAATATATAATTATTTTAAGAAAGAATAACGAATTGTTAATTGGCATTTACGATACTTATGCTGTTTGAATTGTGCTGGTTAATGATCAAAAAAACTGAGAAATACGAAACAAAAATCATCATATGATGGAATGATATGTACACGTCCTTGGCTACAATAACATGTGCTATAATTTAATGGGTAACGTTTTCATTCGACCGTGTTTATTATTTTATTCGTATATTATTGTAATATTTGAAAGAAATGCACTTTACAACTTGTCCGAACACTGAAGACATGTAGATCGATAACAAACAAGCATAATACATGAAAAATATCAATGACGAATCCTTCAAGCATAGGTCACCAGCTTGAATATAAAATATATGTAAAAGTGTTAAATTGTGTATGCTATTATTATGTATATTATTATTATTATGGTAAATAATTTAATTATTATAATTAAATTATACTATTATTTTTATGTATATTAATAAATGTAAAATTGCTTATCGATTTAATCGTATACAAATTGCGAATAGTTTTTAAAAATTCATTGATTACATAAAAATACGACAATATTTCTAATTGATTCATTATTTGTTGTTTTGACTTTCGAACGAATATTATTCGAACACCATAGACGTCTTGAAATATAAAGGCAACTTTAGTGGGCTTTTTTGGTTTTTCTGAAATTCAAATAATCGTGTAATATATTGAATAAAGAGTTTCAATTTCATTGATCAGGCATGACTGAAAATCAGCTCATACCACGTTGGTATTATACATTTTATTCGATTAATTAAACATTCGCTGAGCAGCAATTACATTATTAAAAGTCTCTATTTTCGTTAATTATACGTTTATACAAATGTAGCAAAAACGTATACAACTGCGAAATATTAATAAATTCCCGGGAAAACAAGGATAAATCACTATCGATGTTGATTTATAAAAAAGTACATAATTTCAACATCATACTGAAAAACGGCACGTAAATAATATCGATAATTTAAATCTGTTGTCACAAATATAATTTACGGCAAAAGCGTAACATGTCACATGCGTTTATTTTCATTAAAAATTAATTCGCTCTAATTCACTATAACTGATATGTAAGAAGAATAACAATAATTTTATCTGTTCAGTATGTCTGTATATTGAAAAATTATATTTATTCAAGCATAATAATCGTTTTTATATAAAAAAAAAATTTTGCATCGCTGGACAAATAAGGATCATTTACACTTAATAAACAACTCGATAGATTTAAATAGTATTTTCGTTATATCCAACAAATATATTCACCGAAAATTATTTTCGGAAACCTTAACGTTTTCAATGTGGAACGGATTCGGAATTAGTGTTATTAAATCATATTAATATGATAATAATTTTTTATTTTCCTGTGCGTTTAGTATAAGAGAAATATTTTATGCAGTGTCATATAATTCGATTGATTGTATTTCATTTGAAGATTAATAATTAAAGAAGTTGGACTTTTAGTATCGTATCTACTAACTATCACTTCAAATCGTATAGACAAGGAATTCTATTCGGTTTGATTTGATAAAAATGTATATTATCCAACAAAATACACGGTTTAAATACCCTCGAGCAAGAAAAAGAATATTTTTAACAGCTAAGGAAACGAGAATTGACATCTACCAACACGATGAAATTTTACATACATATGTAGAATATACAAATATACATATTCACTACAGAAATCTATATATAGTATGTACAATATACTAAGTACTTTATTTATGTAGTAATAAACATTAGAAGAAATATTATAATTTTTTTTCTTAAAATGTTCGTGGATTTTCTAAGAAATGATTTAGAAAATATACAGGATATTATAAAATAAAACGTTTTGAGTAAATTTTATGGTAATAAAGAAAATTCTCCAATTTCTATTATACATTTATTGTTACAACAGCAACTATTGGGAAATCATAAAAATAACGTAATATGTTTAATATTAACATGTTTGGGAATAATGTAACAAAATACAAGAAAAACTTTTACGCGTAGTATTTATCACTTAACTACCCACAAACACACCATGTATAAAGCCCGGTGACTAAATATTTTTATTTGTACAAAAAATGTACGAAATATCCCGACAAAAAATATGAGGAATTTCAGTAATGGGATCGGAGGGAGAGCTGATGACACGAACGTTATATTCGACGCGATAGATTATATCATAATTTTTAATTTGTATTTAACTTTAAGATTAAATTATTCTTAGTACTTTTCATTTGTAGTAAAATAATAGTATTTTTCTAGGCGAATTTTAATACAATGATTATATTACTTCGATTTCACTAATTGATTCTTTTTTTAACATTAGTGGAATCAATTAAGTCGTTTTTTAAAATGGTTCACCGTAAGTGCGTATTTAATTACTCCTGTGTCGAAAATATAAGTTCAGGTACGGCTGATGCTATTGGCAATGTTACAAAACAATTGTCAAATACCTAAATGTTCAGCAAAACTTTTGTAAAATGAAGCAACGCATCAACAGCAGAATATAGTTATAGTTCTTTATTTTTCCATTAACATTTCCAAATACTTATCTCTGTTTCAAGAATGGTACTATTATTACATGATAAACCCTGAGTGTAGATAATTGTCGCTATCGTATAAGCGTCATCGTATTACTAACCAAAATTTGACGGGACGAGTTTATCCGCAATCACAAAGCCATTATTCAATGGTTTAATTAACGATTTAATTAAATCGTATATACAACGCCGAATGACAAAATCGGAAAAATGAAGAAATATAGATATTTTGAATTATGTCTCTGGACCGCTTCGATTTATATTTACTCCGTGTATATGTCCATCTCGTGTTCGATGTGTACACGTTTCCTTTTTAATTTATTTATCTAAATACAAAATATACTAAATTATTTGTTTACAACGTCCGTCTGTACCTTATCGAAATTCTTCTACGTGTACCGCGAATTGTCATACCATCAGGTAATGTCTTCAAAAAGTCTTGTTGCTCGCTCTAAATAAAAATAAAGGAGTTGTATTGTTTAGGCGAAAAGTTACTGCAATTTCAAGGGACACAAGAATACGTCACGGAATTTAAACATACTTGACAAAAGTTTTCAGGATTAGCTTCGTGTCCAATATCTTTGAGTGTTCGCGCTACTTAAACATTCAGTTGTTTAAATGTAATCAACGCATAGTAACACTCAATTTGTAGGAAATCGCAATTTCTTCAATTTTGTTTTTTTATTATGAATTATAATATCTGTCCTTACAAAATGGTAGTAATTATTGACGTCAATAAATGTAAAAACTATAATCGCGTTATTTAATAACTCCATGATAGTATTGAGGTTTGTTAACCTTGTGCTCAATAATAGAAAAAATTAGAAGAACGGAGTCTGTCAATCGAACGCAGGATGATCGTACGATCGTATTGTATAGAATAGTATGTTTTTCACGGTTTTAATATTCGACATCGAACGGCTTATTTACATTTGAATACGGCCAATGAAGGAAAGGAGACTGAAGGCTCCTCACTGCGAATGCCACTGTGGTCAAAGAAGATAGAAATGCGCGTATATTAATGACATTGATCGATTATATATAAAACGGACGTTTTACAACAGGCTATTATTATGTTATTTTCTCCATTTGACAGTGTGTGTATTAATATATATACTTTGTCTGTAACACGTCCGTATGAAGAGTTTTCGACTTTCTGTGATGTTGTGGCTCTCACATACACACACATTGCATATGATGGTCCCGTCAAAAGCCAGCGGTAGTACGTGATGGATTTATATATATGTGTGCACGTGTGCGCCCGCCCTTGAGTGTTATATTAGTTCTATAACGTTATCATAATAACGTACGGACGTAACAAAACAGTAGCCGGTGGCCGAGACTCGCCGTACTCAAACGGTTTGAAAACATTTACGAAACTCTTTATCGCGTTTGTGATGCCGCTGGACTTTTTATTCTTGGCCGAGAACCGCTATGAAACGTTTTAATGAGTCGCGTTCTGTACGAGTGTGTGATTTATTTTTTTTTTTGTCTAACGTGACCACTTAGCAGGCAATTCGTATTCTCGCGTTCGTCGGCCAAAAACGTTCGAAAAAACTAACAGATGATAGACGTGTTATAACCATCGCTTTTACGACATAAAATCTATTACTCCATACAGTATACGGACTAGTGTTTCGATATGTCGGCAACGAGCTCTTCGACGATCCAACTGATAAAGATGTGATGCAACTGTACGAGAAGGATTGGCTTCAAAAGTCGTTTTCAATCGTTGTACTTTTTTTTCATTTAAGTGTTCGTTGTTCGTATTTATATTTTGTTTGTTTTTTTCGGGTCAGAAATTTTTTGGTTTTTAAATCTCATATTCGTTACGTGTATTAACAATTACACGTTCGGAAAAGAAAATGTGTATAATAGTTCCAATCGTAGATATTCTCGTAATATTTAGTTTTGGATTTAAAATTTAATTTAAAAATAATAAGAAAATACTACTACAATAATAAAGTTATAACACGTCACTTTTTTTTTCGGTTATATTAATATTCATATTAGTATCGTGTATTACTTCAACTTAAAGTGTGTATAGCATTTTGCAAACGTAGCATATAATATATTTTAATTATCCTCTTTAATAAAGTATTTCATACGTTAAAAACTGTTTACGAAATTCTCAATTTATCCAACTATAAAAGTGACTATAACAATATGAACAAACTAATAAAACAGGTATATAATTATTGTAGTAATATACCTATTTTCATTCGAAATATATTCATAATAATAAAATACGAAGAATATTAAAAACTATTGGTAGTGTTCAGATTGAGGACCAGGGTGGTCGGTCCCAAATAACCGAGGGAATACGGCGAGGAAGAAGTAGATTATTTTATAATTACTATTATAAATATTTTACGCGTTCATTATTCATATAACTATAAAAGTTACAATAAAGTTATAACATTTGCGTATATTTGTATATAATTTAATTTTTTTTGTGTAACATACTACGACGTTATTGCGAGAATAATTAAAAACTTGATATTGCGTCCAGTGTCAGTTAAAACTTTTAAAAAAATGAATAAATGTAATATTATTTTAATGTTATAACTTAAAATTCATCGAACCTATTGTTTGCACTTATTTAAGTTCTTTTAAACATCATTATGTTGTGTCATATCACTCAATCAATGTCTTTCATGACAACTAACTATAGATACATTTTCTAGATTATTAAAGTTTTGATTAAAAAGACCACGAATTTCCGAGATATGTTAGGGTCTTTAGTAAAAATCGATAATATTGTAAGGAATATATTTTTCTAACAGGATTATGTTCAGATCGATAAAACTTTGATAATACAATATTTTAAGTTTATATTAATGACTAAAATATGTTTTTTTATTTATGCGGGCATATACTTTTAAAGAATAAGTGGATATAAATATGTAAAAGGAACGACTCAAATATGATTTACAACATTAAAAAGTTCGTTTTTAAACTTAATTCATATTTATGTTATAAAACGGAAACATTTTCATAAAATATCGTGGTAGGTATATTATAAAAATAATAAAATTGACTTGAAAATACTGTAAATACAATATAAGCGTCTAAAGGCTACAGTCGTCGACGAAACTTAGTTTGTCACAAACCCACAATAATAATCATTTTTCGCAATTTTCTTGGAAACAACTTAAAATTATTGACTTTTTACATAAATTTATATTTCACGACATGTCGCATGATTGACGCATTATTATATATACACGATATATTTTGCGAAATTTTATCGTTTCTAAAAGTTTACTGAAAATTATACCACCGTGTAGTAATAAAATATATATTTATATATATTTTATATATATATAATTATTTAATATATAAATAAATATATATAAATAAATAAATAAATAAATATATATATATAATATATATTTTATTT
>JAIPRN010000541.1:0-79236 GCA_025469175.1 Geopemphigus sp. TES_GeoC_2020 | reverse complement strand
TATGAGGAGAGAAGATTCAGAAGCAGTAAGAACAGTTATGAAATTGAGTGTGGAAGGAAGAAGAGGAAGACCAAAGAAGAAGTGGCTAAACACGATTGAGGAGGATATGAGGATTGCTGGTGGGTGCGTCGAGGATGTGGGTGATCGGGGTAAATGGAGGTTTAAGACTAAGGTGGCCGACCCCAAATAGATGGGAATAAGGCGAGGATGATGATGATGATATATATATTCGATACGGTACGAATTGTTTTTTACAATTTTTTTTTTAAGTAATTCGTGATTATAAAAACACTCGACGAATTCGTAAAAACGTTCGTAAATCGAAAATAAAATATCGGGCTTAACTTATAAACGACGTTTCTTTTTCCAGGGACGTCGATGTTTGCGGACGTAATACAATATTACGAAAATTGGTCGCATATTTTCGTTCGCCAAATTGTTTTAGTACTTGGGCGCTGGTAGCAGCTAGCCAAACAAATCGTTCGGACGGACGTAAATGAAATCGCCGAACATGGGCTCGTTTACACTGACGGACGTTTATTTATATACACCATCTACATATACGAGTGTTTCGGGGCGTTTAAACAATTTCTAACGTTTACATTAGATGGACGCGGAAACGCTTCGATATATTAAAAGACATCTCGGCGTTTTATCGTCGTAATGGACTTTTTAAAAGCCGTAAAAAATGCGTTCTCCGTTTAAATATAGACGCGTTTAATTGGCCCAGAAGTGTTTTTCGTGGTTAAGTAACGAACAGGTGTTCCCGGATTCCGTCGAGGGAAATTCGTGTACGCGATTCCGATTCAAATAATAACGATGTCCGAGTTAGCTGAACGAATTGCTTTCGGTTAAATATATATCGACCTCACTTATTGTACCCTCGCGTCAACGTCAATTTAGCGCGCTACACGGAACGATCGGTATATATTTTGAGTTATTAAGGTTTACTCGTCGACGTATTTTATCCAAACACATTCGAAACGTACGTACGCAAGCGATAGTGACCGGTGAACAAATAATCGAAATGAAACGGCCACGGTATTCGCGCAGGTCGATCACACAAGCGTATTGTTTTTGGCGAACGATTTTTCCGCGCGATCGTACGGACGATTGAAAAAAATAATCGTTAACGCGCGTTTGTGCGCTTGTAAGGGTAGGTAATTCGCCCGAATCAGTGGTGCAGCGACAATAGGATGACGCGATAGTCTGCGGGCACAAGGACGCTATTACGGTCGAACGACGACAATTTCCGAACGAAAATTACGATCGTTTCGCCGGAAAACGTACGTTATTTCGAGTGGCCCGGACGATTTTCGCGTTTTCGTTAAACGCGGAACATGTCGCGCCGATGTTTTTTTTTTTTTGTAATTTTTCGACGTGAATTTTTTCCGGGACGTTTAATTTAGACCGGCACGTACGCGCAAATTCACGTGTATCCGTGGAAGATACGGCGGATACTCCGGGTGACGCGATGAAAAAATTAATAACCGTAATAACGGCCCCATCGAATATACCGACGGCGGCGTAATAATAATATAGAAATGTTACCCGGCTTTAGTAACGAGTGACGTCAACCAAGTATATATGCCACGCTGTCCTCGTTTCGTTATCAACCGCGAACCGTCGTTTTAGCCGATGAAATTTAATTTAACGCCGTTTGATTGACCACCGACGGCTGATCACGTCAAATAAGTTTTCCGATTCCTAAGCCGGCGTACGTACCACGACGTAGACCATACAGTTAATAGCTAATTCCATAAAAAACCGAACGAATCGAGATTTGTCGTTTGATTATTATTGTTTTAACGAATTCGATATGAAAACGTCGTCGTCGACTATAACGCGATTGCCGTCACAAAATAGTACGCGTTTTTACTGTCCTAACAATTATTAAACGATTCGAACGATACCACTACTGGAATTGTATAAGATATTCCAAAAAATACTGTAGTACATTTTCGTACCGAATAGCTAACAAACAAAATACGGTTTCGCTACAGTTATTTATCTTACAATTTAGATCTTAGATGTACGTTTATACGTTTAAATAATTCAATACGACTCGCCGGTGTACGAAATAAATTCAGTTTATTCGATTTGTAATATGATCTTAATAATTAATTCGGATCCGAACCGAAAATATAGGAATACTATTAAAATTAATTAACTTCATATTAAAAACAAAAAATACGCGTACAACTACTCGTTAATTGTACACGAGAAATATCGTAAAAAAGGAAATTGATTTTAAAAAACGAATAGACGTCCGAATACTATCTCGTTATACTTAAATATGGCAAATTCTAAAAAAAAATTCACGCCGTGAATCGTGTTTATTATTCTAAAAAAAAAAAAAAAAAAAAACGTTAAACGTAATAGAAATTAATATACGGTTATTGCGCCGTGAATAACGCTAGTAATATTTGTATTGTAGTCGTAAATAAACCGTAAGGTGCGGAAATAAAAAATGTACAGTACCGGGTTAGCGGCGAAAGTGAAAATTGTATTTTTCAATTATTATTTCGCGAGCAACACGACGACTCCTATCGAAGCAATAATAATAATAATAATAACGGATTCCATTCCGTAGCGAATGGAACGAAAATAAATAAAATTCGAAACGAAGTCTGCATTACGCGAACGACCTAAAACGGGAACCGTAATGTAATTGAACGGTCGTTCCCTACCATTCCGCCACTACGGCGGACGGTCGAGCCGTTTAATTGTCCATAATTACGAAAACAATCGCCGAAATCGAGTGAACGGGCAAAGACGTTTGCTGGCACGGAGGAGTTTTTTGAAATATTGACGACGCGAACGATCGCGGCGACTGGCGGAGATACCGGCGGCGAGATGTTCGCTCGCTCGCGCTTTAATTAAATTATTTTAATATTCCCGTAATCCGCGTTGGCGTAAAATAACTACCGAGACCTGACACGGTTTATACAATATTCGAGCGAATTATCCTAATTGAGTATTAACTACACAGTATTACGCTCCCTTATCGTACACACGTGTCCTCGCCCGGACCATCCATACTCGGCGATCGCACGCACAAACCACGCGCGTCGGTTAGGCTGTATTTTACAAACGGCAACTCTCGTCCCTTTTCGAAAACGTCACGTTTTTCTATCGGCGATAGATAATTCGAAGACAGCGTTCGGCGACGATCTCAATTGGCCACCCGTCCGGAATTACTACGTGCGCACGGTCGTGGGAATCGAACGGCCGACGTTTCCTTTTGTTACGGCGCCTGCGGAAACGCCGCTGGCCAATTTCGATAATTGTAGTTGACGGGTTTCGCGGATACGAAATCGTTTCGTTTAGTAATCGTCGCGCGTCCGTTCGCCACGTCGGCAACCTGACCGCGAGGAATTCGCCGGGTCGGTACCATTTAGGACGTCGTGTCTTACCAAGCGATCCGAGAACTTTTGAATAACAATTTTCGGTCAAGCGAACCGAAACAGTGTCCGCGAAACACACCGGGCTTCGTACGCAAAGTGTCCACGGCGTACTGCCAAGGCGTTTCGCCTCGAACCGCAATTTCGTCCGCGCAAAGATCCGAGCTACGAAAAGCGCGCTCGACGAAATCGCGTTCGATTCCCAGCGTCTGTACGGAGGACGGTCACCGTCAACACGGACACGCGCCAGAAAATCGTTATCGTTTACAGCGTTCCGACGGCGCGCACCGTAATTGACCGTAGATATACCGGTTTTAACGTCGGTAAAAGTTATTTCCCGGTCCGGAGGCGTACTTGTTTTTATCACACGTACGCCTTTTAATCGACCGCTCTCCTACGCGAATCTAAACCGACACGCGAATTCCGCGTTGGCGACTAAACACGCCGGCTTATCACGTCGGCCCCCACTAATGTCGCGTCGTCGCAAAAATCGTCCCGGCTATATATATATAATTCGATGACGCCAATAAATATCGCCGTTAAACGCACGAACCTCGTGCGGCGGCCGAAACGTCGTTATCATGTCCGTAAATATCATATACACCCTTAACAGTGTCCTCGTTACGTGCCGTCTGGCCGGACAATCATATTTATAATACGTAAGAAATTGTTTCGATAAAACCGCGACACGTCGTAAACGAATACGGCCGTTCGTTTCGATATATTTTACGTATCCGGTTATGGAACAGTAGCAAATTATCGTCGTGTACGCCGCGACCGTTTATTTTATTTACGTATTTCGCCCATAAATAATGATAACTCGCCGGAAACAAGTTTTTCGTAGTTTCGTCGAAAACGCGAGAATTACCGAACACGGTCGAACTATTATGTGGTAAAACAACGCGCGTACTAAAATCGCTTTCGTGTTTCTAACGCCGGCGATCTGTAAACGTCTAACGAACGTGTACGAACAAAAGCGGCGCGCGTACAATACCGCGTTATTGGGCAACCGTCGGAATAGATCTGGACGTTAAACTCGAAATTCTTCGAATTACAAATAAAAACGCGCTTACCGACAATTGCGTATTATCGTTTTTTTTTTTCGTCCTAACGCTGCGAAATTACCGTTTATTTTACATAGTCGAAACGTAAACGATTTAAAAGGTTCGATCAAATTAGTCGCACACGTTTTCGTGATTCTGTTCGATATCGATTTTCTTTCGACCGTCGATTGTCTATTTGGAACGGAGTGTGTATAGCCGAAACGTTTCGCTCCACGCGCGAACTACACGCACGAATTCACGTTTCGGTAGTAAAAAATACGATAGTAAAATGACGCTCGTTCACGACCGAACACGCGGCGTACGTAGTAGAACGACCCGAACAAAGTCGGCGGACTTTTTGTCGGGCGAATCCGGGCGGGCGTTTCGTCAATACGCGCGGTGTTTATGCGTAAAAGGGGGAAAGTTTCCGACGTCGTTTGCGCCGTGAATGGAAAACTTCGGAAAATAAAAACGCCCGTTTTCTTTTTTTTAAAATAAAGCCGTTTACGAACGTTGTATTGGTAGTACTACGGCCATTGTAACCTGTACATACGCGCGCTTTACACGTTCACTCGACAAATGTTCGTGAATTTGTAAACGCGTTCGCGTTATCGCCCGATAATATTATTTATTTTTAAACGATTCGAAACAAGTGTCTCGTCGCCCGGTTTCCGCCTGCGCGCGTGTGTACGCGCTTAGATAACATGTATATTACGAGGTAATAATGTTTCCGTGCGTGAACATTTCCAACACATTTCGCCAGTTTCCCTCCTTCTTCCCGTCCCGTCCCCTCCACCACACCCGCCCATCGCCAACATCGTGATGAATGGATGGTTTCGCTATTGCTAACCGTCACCGGGCACTCTCTATCCCCCCTCCCACAAACCTTAACCTTTTCGCCTGTTTTGTTGCCGGTCTTTTTTCCACTTCTCAATTTATTATTGTTGTCGTTTTTTCCATCACCGCGCGCAACTGATATTGGAGAAAAACGTATTCCGTTAAAAATCTCGCCACCCCGCGTATACATTATACAATCACGTGTGCGTCGCGAATGCCGTAAACACGCTTATATTTCGCGTAAAACGTTTATTCGTGTATACGTTATTTCGTAGACTTATTCGGGGAAAAAGCAATTTGTTACACGCGTAAGCGTACGAATTCAAAATCGGCGGTACAAATCGAATTGTAACGTAAAATTCGAAAACGCGATAGAAATACAATTAAGAAGTACTAACTGAAATGTTTATAAAAGTTAAGATTCGTCTAATTTATATTGATTTATTCGTATAAAACAGCGACGCTTTTTCCAAATACTTTCGAATATAAGTAACATCGACGAATCTGAATCACCTTCGTCAGTGCACGCCAGGACTGCCGCTATCAAAACACGATAATGACTATTGTTCCGAAATAGTTCCTTTTTATTTTTCGATTTATAATCGTATAAAATATTCGAAAATAAACGCGACATTTATAATCGAATACCAAACACGCTTTTCCCACGTTTTTATTCTAATCGCGGAATTTTTCGGTCGATTACAAAAAGTAAATGGAAAAATTAAATATATATATATATATACACACACGCGTTAGAGTTCGGTCGTAAAACTTAAAATGAACGAATCGTAATCTGTTCGTAGATTTCGTTCGTTCGTAACGTGTTTCGTTAAGTAAAATATTTCTGCGGCCCCTTTCTATTCGGGAAACGAAACACCGAATGGCGGGGCCAAATATTAAAAGCGAATATTCCGACGTTGCCTGCCGCCGAAATATTCCCCCCCCGGCGTACATTTACCATTATTCGAACGAACAAACGTAATACGCGTTCGCTACAAAAACCGGCGACTTTCAACGTTAATCGAATTTTAATCTTCGCGACAACGCGTTATAGTGTTTGGCCGGCATACTCGCGGCGCCGATATACATTTCGGACGCCTAGAGGAGGCGTTGCGAGCGCACGTTAAACGCTCTACGGTCTCTAAATCACGTTGCCCGGTACAACGTATACACGCGTGCGACATTGGTCCGATAAAAATAAATATAAGTACGAAGGAAAAATAGTGTATACACATATAACGTCAGCTACTCGATGTCCGAGCGCAGAAACCACTGCCGCTACTAATACCGCTTTATATATACCGCCCCGGAATCGATCGATAGACCCGGAACGGTCAACAGGTTAACGTTACAACCACCGGGTGTCCCGCACATTGCGTTCGGGGCGCGTAACGACGCGATCGTCGCCGGGGCCGTACACTCGCGTTTATCGATACGAAAACATTCCCGGACGCGTATTTTCAGGGCAAACCCGACCCTCCTAGGCCATTTTCGGAATGCGTTCTGAAAACGCGTGATCGTCGCGTGACAAATACACGATTATAACGTGCGTCCTATAATACGTTCCAAACAATACGGGCGTGCACGCGTCAAGAGCTCGACGAAACTTTACGGGCAGGTCGGTCATTCCGACTCCAAACATCCGGACGGAAAATCGAGAATTTTTATCCAGCGGCGTATAATTCCGTTTTAGCGAAAGATTCGTCGTCACGGTATTAGTTCGGTTTTTAATAAACGTTTCGTTTATTATGTAGAACCGAAAACAAATGTACGAAAATGTTGGAAAATTAACGTTAGTTTTAAACGGAAAATCGATTGAAGCAAAAATACGATAAACCGATCCCCACGATAGCCTAGAAATGAAGCTAACGAGTTCAAATCTTCTTTCGGAATTTAATTAGTGTACGGCGCTTGTGCGGTACGACAGTGATGTGTATTTGAGGATCAATCGCGTATTTGAAGGGGGCCAGGCAAAAAAATTGACAAACGTCTTTCGGCCAACGTTCTAAGGCGTATTTACGAGAATTTATACGACGTAAACACTTGTTCCCGGTTAAAAGGCCCAGAAATAACCGACCATAGACCGCGAGGGTTGACCGTTGACGCAAATTAGTGGTGTAACACCAATCGACTACTAGCTAATTAATTAATAAACGCGGTAAAGTTTACGTGAAAGAAATAATTAAACAGTCGGTAACGAAACGGTATTTATTATTAAAATACGTATTTAAAATAATCGGCGGTCGACCTATTTCAATGGCCATAAACAAAGGGCCAACGCCTATAAAAATTCGCGCGTGTATTTTCGTGGCGGCCGCTAGCGCGAAAAGTCGATTAAGAGAGCGGGGCTTAGCTATGGCGTGGCTTTTTGAACAACGAAGAAAACCGTAAGAAAATACTAGGCAACTAGAAAGCGATCACCACTTCGCTCGTCTCGTCCTTTGTGTTCAAATAAAATTCTAAACGATATTGTATTTATAATACTGTAGCGAATTCTACGACATCGTGGAATTTCCGTTTTTTTTTTTTCTAAACAAATATTGAACGCTCGTTAGTTTTCATTCGTGGAACAGATTTTTACCGCGAATTATTCGTTTTGGAATCCTTCTCGTTTTTTTTCTCCGTACAACGGAAACGCGGCTAACGCGGAGAATGGGACGAGAATAAACGGATCGAATTTATCGCCTCTGTATACGGCTCGGTTAAATTTTAAACGTATTCGGCAAAGTAAAAACAATATCGAACCGTTATTTTAATTGACGTTTTTAACATAATACGCCGTAATTTATTCGTTTAATATTCGTAACGTTTATCCTCTCTCGTAAGCAATTCGCACGCAACAGAGACGGCTGAAAGCGAACGAAAATCAAAGCGAACGGCTTTGGCGTAAATTATCGACGGCGACGTCCCTATCGTATAAAATTAAGCCGAATACGCCGCCGAATTATAATGACGGCGGTCTATGGTATATTCGGTAGTCGAGTTTTTGAAAACGCTCGTCAAACCGTAAATTCCAAAATCGTCGTCAGTTTCACCGTCGAATACACCGACCGGGTCGTTCGAAAATCATCGCGACATCCCGTCCGTCGCCATTCTCCGCCGGGCAGCCCCGAAACGGAGCCGTCGCTTCTCGTATTCGTTCCGACACCGCCGTAACACATTTACCATCCGGCGACATTTTCGATCGCGTACGTCGTTCGCGCCCCGTAATCGTTACTACTCGAAATGTTCCCGATCGACCGAAATTCCGTTAAACGGACGTTAGGTCCGGTAATCGTTGTAGGTAGTTTTACGGTGTCACGTCCTACGAGTAGTGTTTACACTTGCACGTAAACACGTTCTACACCGCCAATACCGAGTATTCGTTTATTTCGCTTTTTCTTTACGTTTTACAAGCGCCAATTTGTTATGTAAGCGCAGTTCACCGCGCGATTACTATCAAACGGTCCGCGCAATTTTTAGCGACAAAACTACAAAATTGCGTAAACACGACGAACGAACCGACTTAAGTTAAAAAACAATTGTCGACCGCGTCAAAGTAATCGCCGTGCGCGTTGTACGTTTCCGTAAGTATTATTTTACGCGTCGGCCGGATACGTAGACGCTTTATTTTATTTATCAACGGGAGACCGTTTCGAAAGTAATTGTATTGTAAAACACGTGATGGGTGACGGCTGTTGGCCTACGTGACTCGAATACCGGAACGGCGACATTTTCAAAATCGTCCCTCGGTATACGAAATATATCAACGTGACGCGATTTTTCGCACGGACGCGATCGAATTTGACGAATTATACATTTAAGTCCAACATCCAAAGGAATATAGTTCTCGTTTTGACTTTTGAACTTAAAAATATTAAACTTGTATTTAATTCGTTTGAATTACTGTTTTAAATATACCGCTACCGAATGGTTGTTTCGAAAGTATAAAAGATTGAACGTAAATAATTCCGTTATTAGTTGTCATATAAACAGAAATTTTTTTAAAAAGTATATTCGAAGTACACAATATATATATATATATATATATACATATCCGATGTTCTCTTGAAATTTAAAATTAACAAAATAAGTTAAATTCCCCTCAATAAAAACCATCGGATACGTCGACTCTAATTTCGAATTATAATTGGAAATAAACTGAAATGATTATGAATTGGAAAAAAATCGAATTAATATTTTCAAATATATTTATAAGACGGGAAAACCGAAAACGTTAAAAAAATATAAATAACCGAACTCGTTATAAAAGAAATTCCAAAATTGTGAGACGCCCGAATAAGACACGTGGGCGAGTTTCACCATAAAAAAATCGCATTTTTCGACGTACAAATACCTAATTAAGAAAATGTACGGACATTAAGAACCAACGAATATTTCGCTACATATTTCGTAAAAATGATTTCGGCTGTTTTATTTTCCATATTTCGTAGATTGAAACAAGTTCCGATTTTCAGTTAATAAATATGCGGATTAGTGTTTAGGTTATTAATCTCCTTATATTGTTTATACTAGCCTTTCGTACGTCGACGATAATTTTATTTCGTTATTTTAACGAGATGTTGCCCGAATATTTAAAAAAATAACTCGTTTAATCGTTTATACGTCGATATTCGAACGATATACCGTATTAACATTATACATTATTCTTACGATCGCCGGTAATTGGACACCAGATTAATCGCCGCGCATTTGTAACCCGAAACCAGCGACGCCATTATTATGCCGTAACAACGCGGGTTCATAAAACGATAAATATTTTATTATATACTTTCCCGGGGTCTTGGTAACGTTATTCCCGGCGTCGAAATCCGTGGTCGTTAACGACTCGTACGAGCCAAAAGAAAATTGATAGCGGTGTACAACGCCCGGCAGGTTGACCAGTAATAGGATGCCGAATTAAACGTTTAACCGTCTTATCCCGAACCCGTACGCGATTTCGTTATTTTCGCGTTACCCGCCAAAAGTAATAATGGTACGAACGACCCTCCGCTAAGCACGACGGAAGAAACTCAATATGTCGGACCGTCGTTTAAGATTCGTTAATAATATAGTGATCTAGAGCGCGGTGCCGGGTATACCATTTCCCCCCGTCCGTTTATTCGCGTTCTTAAACTCATACGGTACGTAGGTTCAATCTAATAACGACCAGTATGTATACACACAAAACAAGGAATTTAATAAAGCATAAACAAATCGAATTAAGGTCTTGCCTTACGTATCCCTTATTATGGTATACGCGCAATTCCCCCGAGTTCTAAGGAGCGACCGGACGCGACGCGCGTACAAAAAAACAACAAAAACACTATATATACATACACGGCTATGCATCCGGGTCTTTAGTAAATACGAGTCGTGTAGGCAACGGGGTTTTCAAATCCCATAGTAGGTCGAAAATAATTTTATCACGGTTATTTCGTTTCCGCGCGTGTTTTTACGGAATATAAGTGTACCGCGAATAAAGGAACAACGTTCGCCGATAACGATTAACGACGAATTACGTATTTTACAAGGGTACGAAACACGTTTCGAGTCACGTAAAAAACAACGGCGAGATGAAATCGACGCACCGCTTTGTGATTAATCCGTTAACCGGTATTTCAATCGTAGAATACTATTAAGAAGTTCCGTAACAATTATGAACGTATTCGGAGTTTAGGAGGATTCGGTGTAACCACCTGAACCGAAAAACAATCGCGATTTAAAAGAAAGGTCCGCCGTAAAATTTGGAAACATAATACGCATAAATCATCGGAATCAAAATTCGATTAACGATAAATTGTAAATATTTATGAATTCTACCGAGCGTGTATATTATAAATCAACTCGAAATAACTTATTTTCGTTTTAGATTTTTTAATAAATACGCTAATAAGTTCGCTGCCGAATACAGGACACGATTTCATAGATAAAAAATGCAATTATAAATAATACGAGTTTACACGATATGCAAAATTATATACGAAAAGTATCGTTTTGATTTTTAGTGAAATACTTAATTTTGATATTACTGTAAGTTAAAATCGTAATTTTCCGTTAAATTACGTGGTTGGTGGTGGGATTAATTTGAAAAGTACGCGATTGGATAGTGAGATTTGTAGTGTGGTAAATTGAAAAATTAAAAATATTTTGCTTCGAACAAATCTACGATAAAACCTATAATTTAAAATGTTAATAAATAATAACTAATTATCGTAGAGTAATAACGCGAATAACGTCCAAAATATTTTTTATATATACCACCCTGAAAACTATTTTCTGAAATACATCGCGTTTGAATCATAATTGCCATTCCTCGATTATAATCGTATTGAGTCGGTTAGTTAAACAAAAATCGTATATACCGTTGAATTGAAATGAAAAAAAAGCGATCAATTGAAATCAAATATTAAACGGCCCGAGTGCATAATTGAAAACGATAATTTCCGTAATATTGTCGAACAATCTCAAACGGGAAAGATTTCATTTAATTCGGTGCGAATTTCGGAGACGCGACTCGTCGAAAAGTAGTAACTCTTTTAACAAGCGGACGAAGCCTACGAGCGGCGTATAAAGAACGAACGAATGAACGCCGTGACGAGGTTCATACGATTAAAAGGGCCGATCGCGTTTGAAAATAATTGCGACGAGTTTGTTTCGGCCGTGAATCGACGTTAATTAATAAATACGGTCAGAGTCCCGACAGACGTTAGTTTTAAGCTCCGCGGCGCGTTCCAAAGGGCCGAACATTAATCGTTAACGTGTCACGCGATCGCGTGGATTTACATATTGCCGATCGTTGGCCACGGCGGACGTTTTATTGCGAGTAACTAAATTTTGGCTTTTCACGATTCCTTTTCGTTTTGTTCGACTACGATTAACCAGGCGCGCGTTTAGCGTTTGAAATCGTTAAAACGTCCGTTTTTACAAACGAACACGGTGTCGCAAGTTCGACGAAACCCCCGGACGCAATCACTGTTAGAAGATGTTCGTAAAAAACCATTTAACCTAGCCGTCTCTAATGACGATGTTCGTCAATCACAGCACGAACGGCAGGTTAAATATAAACATTATTAACCCGCGGATATACCCTGCATTGTGAAATAGCGATTTCCAGCAGCATTTCGAGGATTGTCACGGACGGGAAACTTTAATGTCCGTAATAAAATTATACGCCGTGTTTGCGCGTGTCGTTTATCGATCCGTTAAGATAATTTAATATATTCCTTTGCCGCGTAACAATCGTCGTGTGAGCACACAAACATTCGACCATGTTTTGATCTCGGTGTAGGTGTCAGAACTTGAAGGATGATTTACATCCATATATATATATATATATTTATGAAAGTTTATTTCGACAGATTGTGGTGGGTGTTCCCTTTCTTATATTTCAAGTTGACTCGAATATCATTTCAAAACTCGGAATAGGTTCGAATCGAAATAGCAATTTTAATACGTTATTTCTTTTCGTGTCCACGTGTCAAATTATACGCTTACGGTCGATAATCGCGAATATTTTTATACATTACGCGCCGTCCGCACAACGAAAATGTTCTTTATGTCAATCGGTAGTCCAGATCGTGACATTTACCGAGACTACAAAATGCTCACGAACGTCCAGTTTGTGAAATGAATAGATTCATTGTCCGAACTTATTTCGTCCACCAATTTAATTCGTAATCTCGAAACATTTTGGATATGTCTTGTCGAAATTGTGCCGTTTGTTTGTTTCAAGGGTGTGAACGTCTATTTTATAATATTTTAAAATATAATTAAAAATATAAAATATATTAAACGTTCATTATGTATAAAATATATTTAAAAATATAAACGTTTATTTGTTAAAATATTCCAATTAAATTAAATATATTTGAAAGCGTCGAAATACTTTATAAAAATATTAGAAACTTTTAATTCGACTAGACCCGTATTTTCAATTCAACTTTGTCCAACGAGTTAAAAATATTATTCTACTTGCCCGACCTTGCGAACAATTATGATACAGATTATTGTTACTGAATAATATTTGTTAATAAATATATCGATAAATCGAAAAATTAATTAAATTCGTAAAATTAATAGGTTTGTGTCCGAATAGAGCTTATTTTTGTGTATTTGTTTTACAGCATATTGTGTACATTGTTAATTGGCTAACAAAATAAACGTACAAGTATTATCCAAACGCAACAGTACATACAGAGTGAACGAGCGATAATATTTGAAATCGTCGAATCGGGATGTATTAATCGATATACCGGTAGTTGAATAATTATTGTAACGTTAATTTTACGTCAGATAATTATGCGAACTGAATGTATTCTAAGTTTCATCAGGATCAAATTAAAGTTACCGAAAAGAAACACAAAAGTATGTGAAACGTGTTTTGAAATGAACAATTCATATTTTCGATAGGACAATAAAAATCCGCTTCCTATATATATTGTAATATTAATGAAACGATGAATTTTAATAAGACGTGTATGTGTAACAATACCGTTCGTTGTTTATTATTATTGATAAAAGTAATTATATTTTATAATCGGCTGGATAAAAGTTAATAGATATCTTAATTAGATAAAAAAACGAAATTAACGTCTAATTGTTTACTAACTCGATGTTCGTGGTTGCTTTATAACTTTTTAAAATTCGTCGCGATTATTATTAATAACTGTAATAACTTTTCCCGCGATAATCAATTTCCTTAACGTTAACAACGGTTAACGAAATCCGTCGACGGCTACACCTTTGAGGCTACAACTTAAGAATAACTGGACAATTCAATTCAATAACGTTATTCCTCTTTCGTCGTTTGATTATTTTCCTTTGATTTCGAAATAACTAAACGAATCTCTATCGTAATATGTTCCCTTACTGATTATTATTTTTCTTTATCCGTATTTAAGTATACGCGTCTCGCACTCACGCACTTGCGCTCAACCTACACAAATCCATAGACTACTAGAGTAGAGTAAATGGATAACTACGTAGACGTTAAAATAGCCGATTTCAATATTATAAAATAAGTCGTTTACGTAACGTCGTATAATATAATATATTTATATTAATTTTTTGTTATAAAATGTAATCGAATTGTCAGCTAATCCACTCGACATATTTAACTCTATGGTTAACGATAATGTCTTAAATTTTGTGCTACTCTCCCTTAAATTTTAATACATCACTGAGTAGTTATTGTACCGATTGACCAATGGATCAACCTGTCTGGTTGAATCTCGAGGTATTATAGGATAAATATTATTTCGAAAAGAATCAGCTAACTGTTTCTATCTTGTGGAAAAAAATAACTATACAATTACCTAAATAGTATACAACGTAGCGATCTGAATGTATTTTTAATAAGGCGTCTTATCTTTATACGAACGTAATTTTTGATATATGAATTCGACACTACTTAAAACGTTCGTAAAAGCGACTTCGTAAAAGAATTGAACGCAATACGAATTTCGTGTAATGTATTGTTTTAACGAGTTAAATAATCTCCTGTTAATTTGGATCCTTAAAACGAATGTTTAAAATCGAGTGCGCGACGAATCTTACAACATTATGGAAAACAAAAAAGATTAATGAAAATCTAACGAGGGTTTCGGCGAACAGAAAATCGTCGATATTGAATAAAACGACAATAGCTTTAAAGATTTATTCTTTTACGGACAATCGAAATCGCGTAATATACGTGACCTAATTTTAACGTCGATTCCACGACTCGCGTTCGTTTATCGATTGATCTATCCTCAATTAGTTGTTTACACGTAATTATTCGCTCGTATATAATTAGAACTACATAAAACGATTATTAACGCGCAACATACGTGTTAACGGTATTAATTGTGTATAGATATTATTTGTAGCGGTCTTAAATTTGAGTATACAACATTATTTGACCGGTAAAGTAAACAATACGTCCTATTGCTGGGTAAACAATATAATTTCGAAGCCAAACAAATAAAGTGTCAACATTTCGAACTTACAAATTCGTCATTTTAACGTAAACATTCGATATGCAATTTTCGCGTTTAAACGAGTTCGCCGATTAGTTGTGAAACAATTTCGAGCTATTCGCGTAAACCTACAGGATGTATAATATATATTTTCGCTAGTACTCGCGTAATCTGATCTGTTTGAAAAATCAATCACGGCGAACAATAAATCACCGTTACAACTCATTTTGTACAAAGTAAATATATAACTAACAGTCTGTCGATAAATTAATTGTATATATATAAGTACACGATTTTGTACATTACTAGATTAGGCAAAATTTATTATAAAAGTTATAAAGTAACTCACGTCGTGGTCGGTTGTTTATTCACGTTATCTTCTGGAGGAGACGCGGGACTCGGCGTGGGACTATTTTCCGCCACGCTCTGCCGATTACTAGCGCTATTCAACTTGGTCGTCACTAAATATAACACGAGAAAGAAATCAGTACATTTATTCGTCATACAGACGGAAACACCGTCCGTGGTTCGAAATCGGACGATACTTGGAACATTTACGGCGCGTAAATAAAACTACGGTTATTTTCGACGTTCCTCGCTTTTATCCTTAAATAAAACGTACAATATCGTTTAAAAACGTCAACTCGTACAGTGTAACGCAGAATACAGTATTCGGTATTCAATGTACAATTTAACGGTTCCGAAAACATTTCCAAAACGGACGTACGTGTATTATTAATATAACCCGCGTCGGTTACGTAGCCGTTTATACCGACGCGAATAATTTAAATAACGTTTTCGAAAAATTATATTCGGGGACAGGGGGTTTCGTCCGACAATATTTGGGTTGTTGAAAACACTCCCCCACTCTGATATTTAACGCTATAACACTGCTACTACTAGATAACGAAACGTTATTAATTACAAGATTTGAGCTCAAACTCGGAACTAGAACTCGCCCTTGCGGGAAAAAATACGTTAGATTTATGCTCGTACGTTTTATATACGATAAATGATTTGTCAACGTTCAAAATTACTACGTTCCACGAATATGTCGTAGATTTATATTGGTTTTTATCCGTATTCCCTGGTCGAAATTCGACTATTAATAAAAGATAAATATTGTTGGATAACGTAACGAAAACAAAACAAAAATATTTTGACAACGGATTTCATAAAGAAACATATTGTCCAGGCGAAATTCAATATACGTAATCGCTAATAGAAATCGATTAATATAGCCTATAAAAGTGCTTCTCTAATTACGATAAAACGTATAACATTTTTTTTTTACCGATTAGGCAATATTGTTCGACCGTATCAATGGTGGCGTGTTATTAGGCCCGTCAACTACGAAAAAACGAAGACGATTGTTGCGTACATGTTTAACATGAAAATTAATCGCTGGGTATAAAGGTTCGGAATGACCGATAATCGGAACGATTGTTTTATCGTTGTAAATTG
Organism: Geopemphigus sp. TES_GeoC_2020; assembly: GCA_025469175.1. Classification (NCBI taxonomy): domain Eukaryota; kingdom Metazoa; phylum Arthropoda; class Insecta; order Hemiptera; family Aphididae; genus Geopemphigus; species Geopemphigus sp. TES_GeoC_2020. Next base: position 62,550 of record JAIPRN010000541.1, on the reverse strand, counting down.
AATAATGAAATTTCGCCAATATTTCGGCCAATTTAAAATAAAATCGGATAGGTCCGTTAATTTTTTTATTTCACATTTCGTTTTTTTTTTTTTTTGTTCACGCAACAAGGGCCTGTAAGCGTATTCCATCGGGAGACATTAAAACGTTTTCGTCCCGTTAAACAATAATCTCGTTCAGATGTTTACTTTCATTAACTAATGAAAACTGCCTTTAATGTTATTTTTGTGTTTATTTTACTGACCGTACATAAATACATATATATATATTATGAATACGTAGCGTGTGAACTGCGAAAGAAACGCTATATTTTATAAAACGCTTAACAACGAAAATTCCAACAGCCGAAAATTGCGAAACATAATTACGATGTATACATTTACGATTTTAAAATATATATAACTATACAATTTATAACTTAATAAAACTAGTATCGTTGTTAAATTTTAAAGGAACGATGTCGTGAAACATTTTATACACGTATCGTAAATTTACTATAAGCAGTTTTAGTAATCGTCCCATTAATCGTAATATTAGTGTAGTGTTATTTAAGTAACCGATAAATATTAAATTTTATGATTATTTCGCAACAACAAAGCCATAAGTAGTTTTTATTATAAACAAAATTAAATAACGATTGACGAGTATATAAATCTAAATACAATCGTTAATAATAATTTATATTGACCTTTTTATAATTTCACACGACGTTAAACGTGATATTTTTATTACACGTGAATATAACCCCGTCTTTAAGTAAATAAAACATTTTTCGAACGTTTCTCAAGTTTTAAACGGAATACGTGAAATTTCGAAGTATAATCTATACAATATATTCACATATAATGTATACTAAGTTAAAAATGGGCCAGGAATAACAATATCAACGACATCCAAATCTGTGACACGTACAACTAAAATTGGCATCAGAATACAAACGAATCAAGTCCAAGATATTAACGAGTTTAAATTCGAAAAGTTTAATATTCGTTAAATTACTTAACGCGGTAATTTTTATATTGTCCTAATTGCGAATTTATCGCTTTAGTGTTTTTTTTTATAATTTTACGTGTTAAATTAAAGTTAATTATTTTTATAAAAATGTCGAGGGTAAATTAAATTATCGACGACATAGGCTTAATCAAATATTATAGTATTGGTTATATTGTGTTTGAACACATAAACGTAATAATATTACAGATCTTATGAGACGTCGAAAGGCCTTATCGTATTTTTCGCGTTGATTTTTCGACGCCAACTAGAAAATGTTGACTTCCGACTAATTCCACGTTAGCTTTAAAAGTTAAAAAGTAAAATATGAGAGACGTATAGCGTAACTATAAAATTTGCAACGTCTATATGAACATGGCTTAACGAGTTAGAAAATTAGTCGACTCGCCCAAAACCGTGGAATTAACACGCGTAATATCTTAAAAACACATATCCAATTAAATTATAACGACGCGGTCATTAAATATACCGTATTAAGTGTAGTTGAGCCAGTGGAGGCGACGTAACGGCTAAAATATAAAGTTTGTGCGTCACCCACTCCCGTGATTTATCGTTCAAACTTTAAAACACAAGTTAAAATTATTTATAGTAACATATTACGATCGTTAAGCCGGCCCCCGCACGGCTAGTATACTTGCCCAACGTGGGGTTTTCGTAAACGACGATGTAAGACCAAATATTGTTAATATACGCCCCCCCCCAAACCAACACAGTTCACGACTTACACGCGTATAAGTATTTTCATTGTCCTAGGACAGGCAACGCTACAGATAAAACGTCCACGACTGACGTGTTGCCAATCGATATTTAACGAATACATAGGCGACAGTCGTGTGAGACCAACTTTCAAATAATAGAAAAATAAATCGTCACGTACCGGGAATATTCAACTTGAATAGTAATAACCAAGTATGGATACGTACGCTGCATGTGGGTGAACTGTGACGAACATAACGAATCATTCAGACTCTGATAACGTGAGTTGATCGTGGACGTTCGTATATTTAGGAAATCGAAACGTGTTTAAATAAACGCACCTAACGAATCGCGGCGTGTCGTTCGTTCGAAAACCTATTGTACGGGAAAAATCCGTTGAACGTTTTTTTTCACGATAGGCGTGTAAGTCAATTTATTCGGTCCACGGACCGCAATGAATTTGACGCGTCAACAGCCTAATCTAACCGTGCATAGATTATAACAACAGTGGACTCAAAAGGTACGAAATATTTGGAAATTAAATTTCAGGAGGCCGCGACTAATATTTAGTCGTAATCGAACGGTGAATAATGCGCGGACAAACCGCTCGTAATAAGGAAAATCGTTCGTTTCCATTTTCTTATCGGCGGTATATTTTTTCCGAATAATTATCTACAATAAAAAATACGGACTACCGTAACAATAAAGTAATTTTCACGGTCAAAAACTGATTAAAAGAATCATAATTATGGTTTCGAACACATAGAACTAACCTGCGGGTTTATTTAAACGAATTTTTATTACGTACGTGTCCGTTTCCAGAGGAAAAGATAAATGATTCGTACTATTTGTGTATTCATTAATTACAAATCGAACAAACAACACTTATGGAAAAATGTATGCTATTAGCGAACATAAAATAATCTAACGTTATTTAAAGATAAATTTATTTTCAGTTTCTTTGTTCGCGCTTACACTAGAAACAGTAAATATGCTCTCTTAAGTCAAAATAGTGTTATATTTGTCCCTAGTTGTCTTTTAATTTAATTCGATTATCTATTATCAGTTTCCGACGTGTACGACTTCTCTTGTATAAAATATAAATTTTAATAACCACGGAGTATTGTTACCTACTAACGTTTTTACAATAAATGTCATAGCCTAATGCGTTTCCGATCAAATTTTAACGCTTAATTTATTTTTAATTTTCCATTATTTTCAAACATAAATACAAAATGAATATTTAAACTATTTCGTTTAACCATATTTTCATAGTGAAATAAGGTTATGTAAATATTTGAAAACAAAATAAATACTAAAAATATTGAAGTACTCCTTAAAATGTATTTATTAAAACGATTGTAACGTAACGAAAAATGGTTTTATTTAAAATGTCAGTCGAAAATGTCTATTCGCAGAAATATATGAAAAACGTATAAACGGAAAAATCGTTTAAAAATAATTTATAGATGCGCGTAATATTACAATAATTACGTGAACGTACATGTATATAACTATAATATACTTTTTAAAAAATAATATATAAATTTCACGTTAAAAAGAAACGGAAAAATAAACTAAATGGGGAGTAGAAATTAACTTTCACGTTTTATATTATTTTAACAGTTAACGGAAATATACGTATTTTTATATTATAAAATAAATTATTTTATCGATTACCTCTTTAGAAGAGGAAGAAAGAGAACATAAAATACTGATATCTCTATCGAATATCCCTCTAAGGACGTTCGTTTTAAATACAAGATTAATAGAATATTATTTCGTAAAATGAAACGGGCTCAATTTTCCGTATTTTATTTTTAGAGAATGGTTATTCCAATTTAAGTTAAACATTAACGCTCGAGGCGTCCAATAACCTCCATTATTATAACATCAACCAAAGTTTATACGTATTCTTATGTTTTTTGTCGACATAATAAACTACCTAACATAATTCTACTCCGGTAGATTTCGTTTTTCTATTATAATCACTGATCGACTTTAATAAAAAAAAAACCTATAGGATCTACAAACTTTAAAACACTTTTATGACGAAATGATCTCGTTATATTACGGAGACTTAACAACAACAAAAAACAATCGACAACTTATTGTACGTACGATAAATAACAATAACAATATCCAATTTCCAGAGATCAACGGAAAATAAGGTAAAAAATTATATTTCTTTTACACTCGTTTCCACATGGGAAATCTCTACTTACACGGATAGTACGATAGTTTCGGAATAACCTTAATCTATAATACCATACCTAACAATTTACCAACGAATAGAATTAGATTGCAATTATTATACCGACATTTTGTCTTAAAAATTTGAAAGTTTTAAAAAAGAATGAAATTCTATTTTTTACGTTTGAAGTTTTTAATATTTATTCGATAATAAGTTATTATATCGATGATTAAAAAAAAAATAAACGTACCTTTAGGTTAATCAATAAATTACATCACGTATTTCGATTTTTTAAATTAAGTTTATTATTTTATAAATCATCAATGTATTGAATCGAGAGGAATTAAAAATAATTATATATCCAAAAATGTAAATTTATTATCGTCGTGAAAGTAAATTCAAGACGTAAACTATACGTTTAATTATTTTTTTTTAATTAAGATAACATAACGTTTATAAAATAAAATGTGACTAGACTTTGTTATATAATATAAAAAAATTGATTTCGTACATTTGTATTGTTTGTTGAAAATGATAGTTCTTAAATGAATAGATCTATTAAAATTAAATATTCGAACAGTAATAGACGTTTGAAAACGTTTTCAAATAACTCTCCATTTTAATTAAAATTGTCGACGTTTAAATTATGAATATATTAAGCAACGTCGTAATTTAAATGTGATAAACGAATAAGTATAAAAAATTATAAACACAAGACTGAAAAATATATATCGGTTATTTAATTAAAAACTGTGAATCATACATGATCGCGTTATTTACTTATATTTACTATAATATTACATATTATATTATATATTAATTATAAATCGAATATAATTAAATATTGTAGAAAAAATACGTCGAAAGAAAGTTTAAAGTTATATTCGTTCTTCGTTCTTATTTCAAATACGGCGGCGGACTGTGAAAAAACGAAATACATATAAAAATAAAAATAACCTCAAACCCCGACTATTGAGCTATAGTGCGAAAAACCCACAAAGTCGTGTAGTCGACAACGGTTAATACACATCGTTATAAACTAAAATTATTAAACAAAATTCTATTAATCGTCTATTAATGTACGATTACGGATAACAGTTATGATAGCGTAACTAAATTAAATTTTCTAGTGAAAATTTATCAAATTACAGTAGTTTACATGAGACATATTTCAATATTATTTGTCGCGGAGTATGTGAAAATGTGTAAAACAATATTATATACATATATTACTCGACGTGACACGAACATCGGAAACAAAATGTATTAACTTCATTTGATTCACTTACTTTTGTCTTGTGCTGTCATTAAACTTGATGATAGCGTTTGTCTGATTTTACTAAATCTAGTACCTTGTTCCGGAACTGATGATTCAGATCCAGAGTTCGTTTCCGGCACAGGAGGCACGATCTAAAAATAATCGAATATATATTATTTAGAAAACGGTAAAAATACTTATATGAAAACAGCTTTAATATAAACCGAATACAAAACCGGTATACTCCGGGTTATACAAAAAAACAAAGCGTCCAAATAATCCGAAATGTATTATAAATTAATATACGCTTGGGTAACATATTTTCATACGTCCGAAACGTCTATATTTGTTTTTATTTTCAACCACTCGTAACGAAATCTTACTAATTAATCGTTCCGAAAAATCCATTTACTGAGACCACATTTTGCCGGATACCTTTACGCGAATTTCACTGACGAAAATAAAGTCGACGGTATTTACAACGTCGAATTTGCGCGCGTTTAAATAACAAGTAAGCGATCGTAATAAGTGGCGAACATAAGTGGTCTCGTGAAAAATTGCGTTTCATTATCATATCGTACATATTGCAAATCTATTCAATAGTTGTTTTCTAAACATAAGAACGTTTAATAACTTACGGACATTTCAGAATATTCATTTTCGTATTAAACATCAAACGAAGGTAAACACGAATAACTTTATATTTGACCACGTTTTGTATTTCCTATTAAACCGTTAAAATACACATAGGCGACGTAGTTATAAATCAAATATAATTTTTAAACGTCAAATCGAGTAAACGAACTATTACCGTTTGTTTTTGAACGGTTTCGTTCACTTCAATAGGTACGTTACGAAGTATTTTTAAAATTATTCGGCGTAAACGAAATCATACCGGCTCGTATGACTAAAACGATGCGAACGAAAATGCCGGAAAATTATCCGTATTTCATTACGATGTAACAACGGAAAACACGAACTGACGGCCGTTTAATTATCCGGCAAATATAAGTAAGTTTTTTTTCCTTTTAATTTCTAGATATTTTCTCAATGCGTTCCTCTTTATCCCCTCGCCGACACCTCTATTACCTACAATAAATCACGAACAAAACGTAAAACCCGGCGTTTAAGTTCACTGATTTATGAAAATCTGATTTCTTTTCTTAGTTTTTTTTTTTTTTGTTTTGTTTGCCTTCTTCATTGCTTCCTTTTTATTGCCGGCAAACTACTTTTAGTCGCTTTCTTCTCTCGCGGTACGCGCTCAATTCCCGGTGAGATAATTTTGAAAGAAAGTTGCGTCCTCTTCTTTCCACACGATATAATATTCACCGTTTTCACAAAACATTATCAAAAACGAAAAATTATTCGTTAACAATATAAATTATTACTACTATTCATACGTGTTGTGTTAGACACCAAAAAATAACCCTTTTTCGAATAAACTTTACTTAAATAATTTTCAACGACATAAAATGCATTCGTACATTCGCACACCACGTGCGTGTGCCTAAAAACGCGTGTACGGCACACGCGTAGATTTACGCTTAACATTTATACACCAAACAACGACGAGGAGATCACTTAAAACATCGACCGGTATATTTTACGCGGTACGATTTAGTACAAAACGTTCATATCTTTGAATTGGGACGTGTACGATCAACTATACGTAGCCAACAATGTATAGTTTTATACGAAACGTGTTTCTTAATATCTAATAATCGATTACTCGACGTTGGCCATAAATTTAAGATCTACGGCTATTTTTCATTACGCCTGACTTATCTATTATAATATATATTTAGTTTTGGTACGCGTTTATCCCGAATTATATAGAACATAGAACATCTTCACCTATAACGAATTGACACACACATCACGAAAGCGTTGATATTATGGAGAACATAAGTAATTCTAAAAAACCGCGTATTGTTTTTTTTGTAAACGAATCGTACCTATATTAATTAAATTCGCGGTAATACCGCGAATTTAATCGAAACTCGTTTGGTTTGATTAATATGAAATAGCGAAAATCGCGTAGTTCATAGAAAAACGATTCGTATGGAAATATATTTTGAACTTTTCCGAGGCCGCGTAATCAAAGTTAAAAAAAAAATCCAATTCACGGTACGTCGTAATTTAAATTGAACACTGTATACGCGGCACATTTATACGTACTTGGTTATTCATGAAACTCGAAAAACCGATTTCAAAATCAAATTTAAACGTCGATGAAACTCGTTAAAAATCGAAATCGATACACAAAAAACCAATAATAAAAACGATGTTCAACGTTTTAACCGCGTCTAATAAATATGAATATCGATATTCAAAATCAAATACACCGACGAAATACGTGTAAGATAAATCGACGTGGAATTCTTAATTCTTAATCTAAAAAGGAAATAAAAAATATAAACACCCGTAGTTAAAATCGTTAAATAACGACAATTAAATTACAAAAATAACGTTGGGATTCGGAGCTCGAGCGGGTATGTAATATATAAAATGACAAATTAAAATAGGTATTCCACGTATATCTGGGTGTACATCCACGCTATCTTAATTAATATTTCTTGGTATGTTTAATGATATCATAAGGTGTTTCTGCCTTTAATGGAATTATACGTGCCGACGAACAATAATACGAGTACCAGTATAATTTTATTATCAAATTTCCGTTTACATTAGTGTAGGGTTAATAAAAAATTATTATTTTAAAAAAAACCGAAATATTTTATTATATTACGACGGATAATATTCGCGTTTATATTTTATATTTTTCACTATAGTTATATAAGTTACAATAATTTTTACTACTAAAACTAATTAACGCTAAAATGAGTACCGATATTCGAAATCGGAAAAATTAAAAACCGGTATTGAAATTCGAAATCATTATACTTGGTTAAAATCAATTTTTGGATACTGGAAAAAAACAACATATATAAAAAATGGTAATCGTAATCAAATTTAAAACCGAAACAATTACAAACAGTATTTCGAAAACGAAATATATATACACCAATTCGTTTTCAAATCCTGCCCTTATACACACACACATATATATATATTATATCGAATATACCTGTTAGTACGCTAACTAAATCTAATATTTTATATAAGATCGAGTACGTTTAAAATGTAATTAAGTATATCAGTTGTCCATGTTTTTCGATTTAAATTACACTATATAATATAATTATGCGCGATTTTTTTAATATTTATTTAATATTCGTTAATAAATTAAAGAATAATCTAAAGCCACGATATTGCGACGTTACATTTCATACAAACATATGTATGATAATTTTAAAAAATATAAAAGATAAACGTGCGCTTAAGTATTATTAAAGCTCGTTTAAACGTTTTAATATATTTATACTGGACACGATTTCAATAATTAATCAACTGTCTTTTTTAAATCGTTAAAATATAAGCTGTCTTATTTTTCAATGTTTTATTTCTTATCCATTTTTACATAACGGATTATTCATATTGTACGATATATTGATATTTTAAAGTAGCTATAATCACATTTAAAATACGCTCGTAAATTTAATTTAGTTCATAATACAATACGTGTCATTTACCCATATCTGAGTACTTTCTTCAAAAATATGTATTAAAAATTCCCACGTTGACTTAATATCGTTATAACAAAATGAATTTCTCAATAATAATTTAAAAATAAAAATGTGAACTTAATACGTTTTCCAAAAGTATTTCCGAGCTCGTTTCATTTATCTTATATCATTTTATTATGCATAAGATGATTACAATTTTGGAAAAAAACTATCGAGAATTTGCGAAAATAGTCTATTTAAAATACCATCTGCATTCAAATATCAAGTTATAGAGAGGCAATTTAAAAGTTTTAGAGCACTTTCACTACTCCAGACAGTATTTTCCGCAAAAAGAGAAAAAAATAATTCGTCGTAAAGCGATAACTTTTTCATCCGTCTCGGAATTTATAAACACGAACATTATTTTTTAACGAATTGTCAACAAGAAGTTGTTACGATTAATACGAAAATTATAAACTAATATTAAACGTATTATTCGTGAATATATACGACGTCGCTTATCCGTAATTTTTTTATTTGCTTTTTTTTCATTATTATAGCAAATATACTATTTGTACTGGAGAGCCCAATAAGCATATGTGATAAGAGAGGGAAAATGACGGTGTGATTAAATGAAGAAGAAGTCAAACATTAGCAACACTTAGCTTGAGAGGCAAATATCCATATTTAAAAGCAATCGAATCAAATGTCAATTGAATATATTCGAATATCGATAGTTCGGAAGACTTGTTTATTGCATACCGTACAATAAATTTAACGTACCCGGAAAAATGAGTTTAGATGTGCTACGGTGGTCAGTGGAAGGTTAAGCAAAAGTGCTAAAAAACAAAAGTTGCGTATCGAATGTTGCAAAAGATATATAGGTCGTCGGCGACGAAGGAAATCGTCGAATCAAAAATAAAATGAACAACTGCGATGAGGAGGCGGTTCGAAGTACTTTTCATAAACCCAATTTCCCAGGAAAAAATAAACTAGCGGTAAAAGGAGGAAAAATAAGAAACTCATATTTTATACTCGGGCATCCATTAAACACAGTAATTTTTTCTTCCCCTTGAAAAAAATTATATTATATTATATATATATATAAGTAAACATAACCGTAAGTTCAAACCGGCATTAATTTAGCGAGGCTATCTAACAGCATGTGCGCTATTATTATTTCTAAGTTATGGGGTCTAATTATGTTTGCGATTTTTTTACTAAAACTCTTTCCACCATATCGCGACTGCATTATATATCGTCCTTATATAGACAATAACACGGTTTTGGGGAAACAAAAACAAAATAGACTAATACCAGTAAATCATAACCCTTCGTTCGGTTAAAATTGATAATAATGAACTATAACTCCAGAAATAATTTTTAAACGTTTTCTTTTTTATACAAAAGTGTTAAAAGGCAATCATATAAACAAGTATAACGAATAAATATTAGTTTCAAGATTGTTCTTAAATTCATTCGCTTGTTCGCTTATTATCGGTAAAAAATTGACTTATCCACAAAATTATTTATCTATGACATTTCAATATACATATATATATATATATATATATATATATGTGTGCGTGTATTATTTGACAATTAAAAATATTATATGATGTAATTTATGTGATTTAAACATATATTTTACGCTATATAAAATATATAACTCCGTATCATATCCGTTTAAAAATAAATAAAATATTTTTATATTTTTAAACGCTGTTTCTAAATAATAAAATAATAATTAATACTCACGATGAATATACAGATTTATATTCTAATATATTTCTTTTACATCTCAATTTCGTGTAAATAAAATACAATTTTTTAAAGAATCGTGTATTATTGCTAATTCCTAAAAATCCGAAAGATAATATAAGTGGCGAAATTCATATTAGTATAAAAATGGTAGTGAAAGTTGAAACGTCGACCTATGTGTCATTTATATTGTGTAACAAATGCGCCGTATTAGAAATTATATTAATTCTTTAAATTATATAAAATCACTCGGAATAATTATTTTGTAGTATATAAGAATACATTTATCTTTTGCCAAAATAAATTATCGTTTAACAATAGGGGTATATGTAGGTATACGCACTTTGACTTAATTCTTAATCTTAGTATAAAATCGTCTTTTTAATTCAGGGAAGTATAAATTATTTTTCGTAATTCCTTACATTTCTGATAATAATAATAATATTATTATTATGTACGTACATATAAGAATTAAACGTTATCAGACGTCCTTGGAAAATGAAAAATTAATTTTCAGCGTGTCTAACGTTTATTTGAAATAATTAATGTTCGTTGTAATGTATTTTTTATGAAGCCACCGCGCGTAATTAATATTACAAGATAAAAAATTATACGTATTTCAAACAAACGTTAGTAAAAGTTATTAACAGTAGTGTGACTCCATATCTGACTACATATTATACTGTTATTTATTTGAAAATTATGCTAAAAAGTTATTTAATTTAAAATATTTCGTAGATTTTTTTTTGGTTCGAACGAAATGTACCGAGTTTATATTTGATATAAAGGCTGATCAGGCACCAGAGATTATGAAAAGCGATGTTTTTAAGCCGAACTCGACGTTAGTATATAGTACTCGAATACCTAACCACACGAATATTATATTCGACGTATTGACCACTGTTTTTTTTTGTTTATACAAGTCGTGGCGATTCGATAACAAATAAAAATATACTTATGCAAATGCGCGTGTATGTGTGTGTGTCAGTACTGTGAAAAATTATGATTTCAATATAGTCTTTAAAATTATTTATTTACTTCATATCGTTATTCACGACGAATTAAAATAGAGCAAAACCCATTTTCGATAATTATTTAATTATTTCACCGCGACATAATTTTGAAAACATTTCGTATATGTAGATACTTCATTATATAATAATAATTTAACCGAATTCGAATAATTCGCTTACACTCAAACTTTGAACAATAATATCAAAATATACACATTGTAAATGTTTTAAAAATTTTATCTACTAACAATACGGATAATAAATATTTAAATTAATTAAGCCAAAAAAATTTTAAAAACTAATTTTCGAATATACACGTTCCATCGTACATTTCATTTTATAATTTTATTTTTATTCGTCTATCAAACGTAAACGCGCTACAATTATAATATAACCGTTGTCTAAGTATTATAACGTGATAATTACGTTCGTTAACGATGTAAATATCAAATTTTCTTTATTTACTTAATTGTATAGTAGACGAAATTAATTTCGGTATTCGTAAACAATTACTTACACACGTTGCATATCAGTGTTTAAATAGTAGAAATGCGTAGCCCTAAAAAAAGGTTATACAAAAAAGTATAACCTTTTTTAGAATTAAAATTGTTTAGAGAAGACAATAAAAAAATGCCTTCTCTAAACAATTTTTAATTAATAACATCAGTAAGCCATTATAGGAAACTATACAGTTTGGATAAATGGGGAAAAAAATAATTCAATCTACTAACGCGAAAAATATAGCGACTACTCAGAGCCGAAAAACTATAAATTAGTTTTATAACCGAAAAGAAAAACCGAGGTTATTTAAAGTTTTATACGCCGAAAATATCGTGTTCGTTAAATTGTAACTTAAATTATTTCCGAAACGGACCCGGTATAAAAAACAATTTAATTTTTAATACTTTTGTCGTCACGTTAACCGTTAAAACGTTTTAACAAATCTGTCGATAAACGATAAAAAAAGCTACGCAATAAAAGAAACGATAAATAAAAGTCGAAACGTCGCACAACGCGGGTATATTTTTAAACGAACGGGCAATTACTAATATTACTCGCGGTCCGCCATACGTAAGTGTTTCGCGTTCGTGGGACAATATCAACTTAGTGAGTGCACTTCTCGTTGGCAAAACAATTGGACGCCGTCGGCATTCATTTAGGACGGAAGAACTTTCGAAGCGACCGTCTACCCCGATCACGCCGTTTGCGTCCTAAATACGACGACATAAACGTAACAATGTACATTTAGAGTGTATTCGACGTCACTGCCGTAAATCGGTAATTTCGTTATAAAAATCGCTCGCTTGAACTAAATCGATGATACGAATTTTAGTTTCTTCTATTTCGCTCGAACTCGTCAATCCGCGTGTTTTTTCCTGCTTGGGAGCGCGTCACGGACGAATCGTCGGCGACACGAGATGACCCGGAATAATTGCGTTAAAGACGAATACCGTTCTTAAATAGATAAATCGGAAGTCCGTATTACGTGAATAAAGGCTCTTTCTTCCAATACGATTTCCGTGCCCTTGACTCGAACTATTCTCCGACGTCGGCCAATTCACGTGATCCTTAGTCAACTGGGCCTTTTCACCATGACGTTAAAATTTTCGTCCGAGTTGGACAGCAGCCGCGTGAGACGACATCGGAGGGATTGGCCATGGTATTCACGCGGTGCCATCGAGATATGGATGTTCTTTCGTTGTAGTATATCGCCAACTCTGTGTCCTCGACAAGCGTTTTCCATTTCGACGATTCCGATGATAAATAAATATATATATATATCCTCGACCACACGACAGTAGACCGGAAATATTTTTGATTAATGGATAAACGCAGACTTGACGGCTACTTCGACGACAGACGTGCCAATAGCGCGACAACTATAATCGTCGTGCACCTTCGACGTTTCCTGTTTTTACGATTCTATTTCTGATAATTTTTTCAAACAAACCGTCGGCTAAATACGAAAAAATACATACGCGGACGGTCTTCGGGAACGAGATTTCATTTGAATAACGTGAACACGTTACGACGCTCGAACTATAGAGAGCGTATCCGACTATTCGCCTGTAACGCGCAAGAAACGAGAAAACTAAAATCCGGTTCGAAGGTAACGAGAAACTCTTTCTCGTTTTACCCATTTTCGGTCATGTTATATTCGCCTTTGAATTTCGAAAACAACTTCGTCGACATTGGACTTCGCCGCGTCCGTCTAAAAGGCGTTTTTAATTTTACTGTATCGTTCGCCGCGTCGCGTTCCGGACGACAAATAATTTCCAAATTGAGATCCGGTTCGAACGGCCGTCGCCCAAAAAACGAAATGAACGCCGTACACACCGTTTTTCCGATTGGTTCAAATCGCTTTTATTTTAGCGCCAGACGGTACGCGCATATGCCAGCGAATGATCGATACCGACTGGTCTCCATCCCGTACGCAACGTACGACCGTTGCTATTTAATAGGTGCGCGGCATGGAATTCCCACAATACAACGATAACGAACAATACGAAATACATAAATATCGATCAAACGAAACGTTAAACCTCTTTTTACGTGAATTTATGTGAATAGTTGTAAACGTAAGCGTGTTTAGTATACCTATATTAGAGTGGGAACTTCTGGAAGTCATGACATCCTAAATCAGTACACGCATTTCGTTATTTTATTTAACGTATAATAACCTATAGACCGTTTAATCGACTGCCGCCGTGATTATTTTTGATACAGTTTTTTAAGTAATCATAATAAATATCACGACCCACATAATTTATACGGTACACACTGTTTTACAATAAAACTATGTCCTTAATGCGCAACGTAAATGACGATACGTAAAACGAAAAACGTATGTTAACCTAACGACGGTACGATTGTATGTCTAACGATGTTATAATTTTTTTTACGATATTTAAAAACGGAACGAATTATTTCAAAACTATTACGGTTAATGTTTTAATAATAAAAACACTCGAAAATACGCCGACGTGTAATAATAATCGAATCGATATTTCTCTAATTTCGTTATCGAAAATTAAATGTTTTAAACGAATCGACACTCAAAATAATATACTTATTTGTCTACGGTAGTTGGTTTCGAGTTAATAAGTTAATTTATTCGACAATATATGTATTCAAACCGTAATCGTCGAATCAACACGTAGACAAGTATATAAAATAACGGAAAAGTTTCTGTTTTTTAATTATCGCTCAGTGTTAACATTTTCGTTCCGAACGAAGAAATTATTGTTTAAATATCGATTACCATAAATTATATTTAATAATTAAATATCGGAATTCGAATATCGTAATAATATATCTGACGTAAAATATCGTAATTTATTAGTGATTCAAAGAGGTCAATATGCATAAATTATTTAAATAAACGTGGAAGTATTTACGACATTTGCATATCGATATATTGCGAAATATGATTTTGAATACTTTGTATATTAAATAATATTTAACGCGTTATCTTTTTCGGTATAACTAAAACCGAATATAAAATATATTCGATATTTTCGCGTAATATTATATTTTACGCGAACGAAAATAATATTCTACGACCTAAGTGGTATGCCGGGTTGCCCAAATGAATGTACGGAATTCTGACGGGTAATAATTATATATTGTAAAAAAACAACGATAGGAATTTTTTTTCGTGAGCACGACGAACGAACCACAATACCTCCCGAGAAATATACACGCGTAGGAGAGAAATCTTTTAAACGTACGAGGTTTTTATTTAAGGGGAAACGCCGCAAAATTAAAACAAACGAAAATTTAAATAAAACGCGACCGAAAGTGATTCGGAAGCCGACGGCAATTAAAATAGACGCGATTGTACGAGTATAATGAATTTTTTTGTAGTAAACTACGCGTTAGTTTCTAAATTTATCGCGCTTGAACGATAATTAACGACTAAAGTACTTCGGAACGGCGAGTTTGCGTTACGATTTACTTTTGACCGATTGCGCATTAACGTTAAAACTGTATACCGTCGTGTTGCACATTATTATAACAATAGGATAGTCGTTAAACGAATAATAATAACCGTTTGATATACGTATTGAAAATATCTAAATAAAGAAATATCGAGTAAATATTCCGTTTATAAAAACTAAACTCCCGGTAAATGTTTTTTTTTTTATTCGCTTTTAAATACAGAAAAACGTTGGGAGCAAACATATTCCGACTAAACGTAATACATCTCGAAATTGGCAATATATTATTAGTTTTTATTATTGCGACGGAAGATGCTTTACGATTTTATATAATACGAAGAAAACGCGCGTTAACGTACGCGTTATTATTGTTCGTGATAATATACGCTAAGTTATTGTAAAAATGCCTCTCGAATAGAAACATTAAAAATTACCGTTTCGGTTGTGCACCGCGTTCAGAATGGTCGGAATTGTTTTTAGCGACATAGATAATCCGTCCAGTAAATACGCTATCGGTCTTAATCTCTCGCGAAAATTCAAATCAACGAAGTTTCGCCGCTTTAAACAATTAATAAATATCGGTCGGTTCGATAAACCGTATACTATGCGTGACTACTTAAACACCGATACGACGTCGATGGATAAATCGTATACAAAATTATAGGAGCTAAGTCGAATTCTCGTTAGCGAACAACGAAGTGCGAGGAATTTTTTAAAGTCGACGGCACATAACACACATTGCCGTTGCGCACGGGGGAATAATTGGCCCGTAGTATTCAACGACCGCCTCCCTGTTTCCAAGCTGAAGTGACAAGCCTGTGTAAAAATCGATTTGTTTGAACATCGCTTATAATTTAGGAGCGACGCGTGAATAACGCGATCAAACTGTTAATGTTACACAAACTACGCAACCGCTTCTGGATGTGTGCGCTGGAGACAATATCCGTGGGAAAACGTCGAAAACGAGACGAATATAATCGATTCCGTTTAATCGAAATGTATCGCGAACGGCGTTTTAAACGGACGTCGGTGACGAATTCGTTTTTAAATAAGAGAAAAGAGCCGCTTTATCGCTAGTGAAACGTATTAATTCGCGTACAGTGTTGTCATTGTGCAGTAACGGGACGTTATCCACGTACCAAGATTGATTATCGCGGCGTTGAGAATTTCGGACTGAAAACAGATATCAACGCAACGGTATTCGTCGTTTTAACACGGCCGTCGTGGTTTTCATATATATATATATATATATATATTATTTGGAACTAGAAAAGTGAACGCCTTTGGCGGAGTACGAACAAAAGTCGAGCGAACGACGAGTTATTAACGGCATAATATGACGTGGATCAAGGCCGGATTTTGTACGTAGGGTGTACGGCTCAAGAGCCCGCCTTCCGCCGATATTATGGAAACGAATACGTAAAGGAAAAACCCTTCGTCCTTTTTTCGTCGACACAACGCGATGTAAACGCATCGACGGGCACATTTTTTATAACGTAAGCGCTATTTGACGCGCGGTGTAAACCTTGTAGCGCGACGCCTATTATTGTATACGGTACGACAATATAAAACGTGTGTGGTTTTACGAAATTCGAAACTATCGAATTATTCGAAGGCAACGTTCGATTGTTCGGACTTCCCGACGTTTCCGATTTGTCTACGGGGAAATAATAATTTTCGAAAAACGACGAATTTCTAGATGTTTATTTTGTTCGCGAATTCGTCGATTTTTGGTTAATTTACTCGATACATTGGCGTACCTAACGAAAATCGTATTTCGAAAATTCTCGTGGATGATCGAACTAGGATTTGTACGCCGTACGAATAACCAAACATTGTATCTCGGTAAAACCGTTTAGTACGACGTTTAATAATTAGACGAGGAATTTCGACGAAAGTTGGCCCGTCGTACGTACGAACATAACCGTCAGTAAGGTACCGGACATTTTACATATTGAAACCCGATTTTCTTATCGAATATTCGCAAATTCGTTCGTACAATTTCTCTAAACTCGTATTTTGGCGTTAAGGATTTCGAACGTAACAAACGATAAAAGCATAAACCGTAATATTACGTTATACGAAAAATTGTTCGGAGAAAACGACGCAGTTAGAACTATCGGTTACAAATATTTCGGTGATATAGGCTCGGGCGGGATTTTGGCGATTTCTTCGCGTTTTCTTATTGGTCGACTGGATCATATAGGCCGCTCGTATAATAACACCGACACCATCAACAACAACAACAACAACAACAACAGTAATGGTGCACGCGCGTATAAGTCGTTTAATCACGTGGGGGATACGACGACGGCACACTTGTGTGGAAGCGCGAGGTGTGGCGGACACCGTGTGACGGATTTGGAGTGAGGTGGCGTGTGAGTTCAGGGGCCAGGGTGAAAAACGGCGGGTGGAAAAGAGGATCGCCGTTGTCGGATATAGCGGAGCGCAACTGGTAGGTGAACTCTTCCGCCGCCGTCGACGGTGGTGTGTATATATATATATATATATATATGTGTACACCATATCTCGCGAGTTACGCCGTCCGACGTGGAGGGGCTGTAGAAGAGCCGACGGTTGACGGTGTGAGGGACAAGTGGGTAACGGCAGAGGCGGCGGCTGGAGGTAGAGGCGTTATCCAGGGTTGTTGTGAACGTATTGATTATGGCGATGCACACGCCACCGCCGTCGACGGCGACTCCCGCGCGGCGCGCGTTCCCGGGACATCTGCCGCCGTCCCACGTCCCGCCGCCACGTATACACATACGGACCGCCGCCCGGGCGACCGCCACCGTCGTGCTTTGGTACGCGCACGCGGCGCGCGCAGTATCGTTCCTAGAGCGCGACGCGTAACAGGTAAAAACCAAAAGCGCGCCGCCACTCGACCGTTGCCGAAGCGCCGAACGCCCGCCGTTTACGGTCGTCGCGCAAAAACGCGCGTGCGCGCCACCGACCTAACCGTCCCCCGACCACCCTACCGGCAAACGTCCATTACCGTTTACGACCATCGGCCGCGATATTTGAACCAACGTAGTATGTTTTCAACCCCATACCTTATTCGTTACGACCATATTGACTTTTGATTTTGAAGAATATTCGTGTTCTTTTTTTTTACGTTCGTAATGTCCCCGGCGAACGTCTCCCGAGCAATAACCGTTCGAATTCGAAACGCGGTGAAGTGCCTCGGGTTAGGTGCCTTTTCGATAATGCGTACTTCTTGGAGTAGTTAATCGGCTTAACGTGAATTGTCCGAGTCCAGTAGTTGAATTGTACACGATCGGCGTACACACTATCGCTATAATAAATACGCGAAGTACGAGAAAACCGACCTGACCGAATATTACGATCGTCGTTCGATTAACGGAATATTGCAAAAACCGTTTTCGTTTATACATTTCAGATCTATAAAATGGCGCGGGCAAATTTAGGTTATTTTTTCGTTCTAAGACGTACGACACATATTAGAATTATCGGCGGGGGATTTAACAGCCGTTTAATCCGCTAAAGCCGATATCGCCGTTCGTTCCGTCGAGTTGAGGATGTGCGACCTAAGCCCTATCCGACGTCGAATATTTAAGCTTCCCCTCTGTATTTCACCGGATACTTTTGCCGCAATTTTCTCGGACCCAATTAAATAATATATATTTCGATCGTTTTTATCGACCTGATGGAAAGTACGTCGGTTTTTAAAACGTAAAACGCGTTCGATTCGAGCGAGTTATCCGAACCAGCAAAGTTCGCGGGACACTACGTTATTTTATACGATTTCTATCGGGTATGTTGAATGAGAAATGACGAACATTTTCCGGGACGATATTTATAAATAATTTCAACCTGGAAGTTTTTATTCGTTTACAATTTTTAGGTCGATAAAAATTATTCTAATAAATATTACGTAATCGAGTTCGAGAAAATTAACTCGCGTGTCAGGAAAACGAAGACCCGTAACAGTTTTTTATCATTAGAACGGAACAAGTATCAACAGAACGGAAATATGAAATTTATTAATTTTGATAAAAATTTGCGAGAGTTATTACGTTTTAAAAGTTTATCGCCGTGCAGAATATCACATTTTATATGCGTATCGTATAACGTACACTCACGCTAACTAACTACTCCGCTTGAATATTAACTAAATATATATATATATTTTGTAGATATTCACGCGCGTTATCGTCGATGATTTTTTTAGAAACGATTCATTGTTTGCCAAACGTGTTTCAACAAATATAATGCGTTCCTCTATTGGTAACATGACCATATTACACAACGATATTATTCTCTTCGATAAAAGTAATATTCCGTAAATACCTCCTACGGCAACGACGTACGCCGCATAATATAACCGGGAATCGATCGAAATTATTATTATAATATTGTACTTCGTAGATATTATATGACTTTCCAAATAAAAAAAATGTGTTTTTAATATCGGAAACACGTGAGAAATTTTACTAATCGCTTTCAAGAAACGTAAAACAGCACTTTTCACAATGTCTGTAAGTAACAACATTCAAAACGAAGTTCCCACGAGACTGATTTCGTCTAGAAACAGCGAAAACAAATAAACCCTAGTGTCCAACGTTCGTCCGGAATCATTGTTCTGCTCTTTATTATTTTTTTTACCAAAACAATAAGACGAAAGGGTTCTATAGCAAAACGAACGCTTATCAACATTTACGGTTTTTCTTTTTTCCCATATTATTTTCATAATATTTTATATCTAAAATTAAAACGCATAACAAATAGTTCTACTTACGGTCTAAATAATACAGATTCGTGTAATAATACGTTCATATATATATATACGGATGTATGAACATATTAATGAAAGTCTTTAATAACAAAAACTATACTTTTGTTCGTTTTAATTTGAAAAAACATAGGTACAAAAGAATTTGTTTCGTTTTAATATCAAAATACGACGCTTTATTTTAAATCGGCGAAACGAAAATTTATATATAAAAAATAACGCGTCGTCGATAACCGTTAATTAAGCCTAATAATAATAATTAATCATTCGCCAAATAAACGTATTGAATCAAAAAACTTTCGCTATATTTAAACATTTAAGAGCGATTAAAATAGAAATGAAAAAGAAACGGATAACGTAGTTTTTATGTTACCCGTTTATGTTTTGATTTCGATTAAAATAATTATCGAATAAATAAGGATTATTTATGAATTTCCCAAAAGAAAAATAATAATAATTATTTATTATTTAATACAATTATTAATTATTAATTGTATTAATAATAAGTTATTATTAGTCGAAATAGTAATTTAATAAAATAAATAATACCCGTTATTTCGATTACTCGTTGGCAAAAATTACGTTGTTTTAAATAGTTACTAATGTAAAACAAATATCAAATACCGTTAACAAGTGGTCGATTTCACCAGACCCTGTATTTATTTTACGTTATTTGTCAACTGGTTATTTGATTGATTTTACGAACGTTCGATATATTTTTTAAATGTCGTTATAATACGCTCAAAATTTCGACGATTATTAATTTATACTCGAATTAAACGTAGAAGAAAAGCCCGAAAAGAACGCCCAAATTAATTTTAACGAAATATTTATACGAAACGAAAATGAGCACGACCACTTAAATTTAACGAATTCCGTAATAACGAACTACGCGTTTGGATAGGACGATCATCGCGGTGTCAAATTCTGCCTAGAGTGATAGATTGCGATATTGCTTTCCGGTATAATAAGTGAAACATTATTTCGGTATAACTATACAGATAGTCGAATACAAATTACCGATATTATGATTAACGTTGTGCGCGCGTATTGTTATAAATTATTATCGTACATCTACGTCGTTCTTCGCGATTGAACAACAGTCGTAGCCAAATATAAACTTCTCGGAGATCGTTGCGCGATGTTACTATTTTAACGACACAAAACCTAGGAGTGAGCTGACGTAACACGAAACTGGAAATTTTCCCGATAAGCCAACCGTCGTTTGATCTGTTACACGAATTGCTTTCCTCGCAGTAACGTAAGTCCCTTGTACAGAAAATACTCGTTAATGATATTTCGCTTTCAACTTTCAAATGAACTAACACATCACCAGGTAAATTATGTAAAAGTGAAACACACACAGTAACCAACCAAAAACCCAGTTTCTTCATGTCTATATATATTCTTGTCAGCGTATACATTTTGGGTTTAACTAATTGGAATAACATTTCCGAATTTCTTTTAGCCGTCGATTTCGCGTTTTCGTCTCTTTCTACCTAACTATATTGTCTATCCGACGAACATCAAACGAGTCGCTAATAACTTCTAGTAATTGTCTACCCGATTTTTGCTTGATCGAAAACAAACGAATGTGGTCAGTGTACAATTCGACGCAAACATGTTCGACGTGTACACTACGATTTTTGTCTCCGTTCGGCGACAATAATTAAAAAACGGTAAATTCAATAGAATAAACCGATATTGTATTTCGTCGTTTCCGGGCTCGAAAATATTTCCCAAACCACCCTTGTAAAACACCGCTATATTAATTTATACGTACCATGTACGACACAAATAAATTATGCGTTATTATATATACGCACTATTACGTATTAACGTAGTATTAATAATTCAAATACAAAACATAAAGGTACATAAATCGCTAAAAATATAACATAAATCACGAAACCGGTGTTTTACGCACGCGACAAATTACGACTTAATAAAATTGTTAATAACTTATCAATCGTATTACTAATATTTATTATTAGCTTCGTACCGTACGTTATTATTTCGCTATTTAATTATAAACCTATTAATAAAATGAAAAGCGCGGAAATTGTTCAAATATTGTTTACTACGAGTACATATTATCGACAACAACGAAATTCGCGTAGGAATTCGTAAAATAAAAAATACTTCTCTTACGTACTTCATAAAATATTTAAAAGAAACATTATAGTTTTAATTTTTCTAATACGCGGATGTATTTCGCTTCTTGTATTACTGCATTCTATATTCTCTTGAGAATCAAACGTCATAGTCGTCGTAAAAATATATTTTCAACGAAAAAGGTAAAATTTTCGTTTTTTTATCAAATCTACGATGTTCATTTTTAGTAATAAAGGCACGTACGCGCATTTCACAACGAAAATAACATTCATTACCAGTGATTTTAACTCAAAACTCGACGATTGTTCGCTTTACATCTTGTTGATAATTATGAAATTGTAACGAATTTGTGTTTAATTCTTAAACGTTTATTATTATCTTCACTAATTATTAGTACATAAATTTACTTTTAAATAATAGCGCTTAACGAAAAAAGTCACAATCGGAGAATACCTAAGCTAATTTCAAACCGTGAACCACGGAAGACGCTACTAGTAAAACTCCGAAATCACATAAAAAAAACAATTAATCTTCCTCCGAGCGAAGTATCATTTTTCATGTCCTTAGTAATCTACTTACAACGATGAACAAATATAAACAATAGTTCCTCTAACGCTACACCACAACCGTATCTGTACACAAATTAAAAAGAAACAATCCATAACAATCCTTTAAAATTGCAATTTCCGGCATTTAGACTTTTTTAGACAAAATCCTCACAAATTATAAAGATTAACCGAGAAAACTAATCGTACCATTAAAATTACTATATTGAACAAACGTATAATTAAAACATTACGCGTTTTAATATTGTAATACGGTAATCGTTTAGACTTACGGTCGATACTACAGCGAATATAAATATGCCATTAAATTAATATAAGATTATATATTATATCTACCGCACGTTTGTTAAAATAAAACGTATACGCGAATATTATTTTACAGAAATATAAATTTGTTGATTTTATTACTATTGCTATTGCCAGGTACAAATTTAATATTATTTATTTTATTTATTCGTTTAATCGACCATAATAGACCTACGCACTATGGGATTTCAGTTTTATTTATTTTTCTTATAACAAAATCGTATGTATATTATTATAGTAAGATATTTATTTGCATAACTGTACACTTTTATACAAACTGAATATGTAATCACAAAGACTACTTAGTACGTATGAATATCGTTCAATGTTCGTTAATATTTAAAAAAAACTAATATTCGCTTACAAAATGTTAAAGACAAGTATAAAACGTAATAGAACCAAATACGTCTTTAGACTCACTAAACATGGTTAATTTAATAATTATCGTATTTAAAAAAACAATTAATTTTGTTTTATAAATATATATAAAATAATAAATATATTTATGAGTTATCTATATATGTATTAAATATTTGTTTATAAAACTAACGATATATGTAAAACGAATATGAACATGAATATTATTTAAATAGAAATATTTGTGAGTATATTGTAAAATGCGTATCTATGGCGAAACTTCGATAAAAAATAAATTTAAAGGTAAAATATCCTGACTAATCTTATTTGTTACAATGACTACAATAACGACATATATATACGTAACGAAAATCCCAAACCCGAATCCAAAAATATGGTTAGCTCAGCAAATGACCTTTTCCCTATAGTTTGAATAACATTACTACTACGATTCAGCATAATTAACTGAAAACGAATAGATTATTATGACATTTATCAAAATTCCTTTTCCATATACGTACAATAAAATTAACCTCAATAACTTAAAATAACTTCAGAAAATAGTTAAAACTGTTATTTCAAATGAAATATAAGACGTGCGAATTTTCGAATCGTTGTATTTATGAAAAAAATTTTAAAATACGTACATTGTACGTACATTTTTCAGGACGCGTACGATTATAAATAATTTTTTAATATTAATATTTTTTCAAATAAATTTTATTAAAATTAAAACATTGTCCGAATTATTTACAAACACGCTTTGCTCAAAATATTAACAGTATTACATATTATACGCATAAATGTAACGGTAAATTATAATAATAATTAACGAAACACCGTAAATATTAATGTAATTATCATAAACGAATGTGTGTTACATGCGCATGGGTGTTAGTCATCACGCCCTCTTATATCACAAGCCTTTATTAGTATACTTTTCTAGTGTATTCCGGCAACTAATTCATCGTAACCTTCTAAAAGATCTAACGTTAATTTTCACGGATTGTTTTAACAATCTTTATTACATAACACGATTTTCTATTGTCACTCGAATGCAGACTAGGCATAATTTATTCCCTTATTTCGATCATTATTATATTGTACTCGTAATTTATGTAAAATCAAAGAACACTCCATTTTATTATTTCTCAATGCAAACGACAAATTTAGAATTTTCGATAAAACACTCGTAATAACTATCGCGTCGTATTTTACGGATACTATTTACTTTTATTTCTTTTTTGTCTATAAAATCTATAAATAGAGAAGAGGTGTATTGGAAGAATATTAAATCTTTTCTGTCAATTTTAAAATCACGTAAGTCGTATGCTTTCAAGGAGTTATCAATAGTTTTTAAGAAAATTATGAATACCTAAAAAAATCGAAATTTACGGCATACCCTGTGAGTTCTCATTTTAACAACTAATAAAAATGAATACATAATCGTAATCTTTAACATTTAGAAAAAAATAATATCTTGAAAAACTTGTATCGGAATAAACTATAGAAAATTGCCAAGTATTTCACCATTTTTTTTATGCCCGCGTATAATTTAAAACAAAAAAAATCATGTATGTCGTAAACTGAATTCCATTTATAGAACCATATTCCGTACGCGATAATTTATCGTTGCTTTCAAATTTATAATAATGGTATGTACAACGGTCGGTTCGGACCTAGGGGAGCACAAAACGAAACAAATACCCAACACCCAATCTCCTATATCCCGTGGGTAATTTTTTTTATTTAATTTTAAAACAAAATCGCGATACAATACTCTATCATTTCCCTTCCTCCGTCCATTCGTTCGTAGTTCGTTCGTTCGCAATACCTGGTACGTTTTTGATGTAATTAACAATGCTCGTAGTAAAAACACGTTGTTAACGACAAAAAAGTCCCATTTAAAACGACGATCTAAGCGCGCGAAATGTAATTAAACAGATCACACAAAACTATGTTGTATATATAAATATACGAAAATGAAAAAGGAAATCGATTATTGAGCTCACGCCTGATTTTTTTTTTATTTAAAAGAAGTTTTGTGAGTATATACATTAAACTTCAACTATTACCTTAAATAAACATATTATATAGCAATAAACATAAAATAAATAGTATTAGGTAAATATATATAGTATAGGAGTAAAGGTCTTAGAGACTACAAAATATGAATAAGAAATAAAATAAAAAATAATAAAATAAAAAAATCGGCTGAAGTTAAAAAATTAATAATTAAGACCGCTATTTCCGGAGTGGGAGAAGCCAATATATTTACAATATTTAAAGGGACGCCTATGGACCGTAGTTGCGATTGCAATGGAGCCCTGCCCTAAGGTTTTCTAAGTCGGGACAGAAAAAAATTAAATGGGAGAGATTGCAAATATCTTCTTCCTTATGACGAGGACACGAGGGAGATTGATTTAAACCTAACTTAAAAGCGTGTGAGGGAAGTCGATTATGACCTAAACGAAGTCTGATAAATCGAGTGATATAGGCCCTACTTAACTTGAGGTTGTGAAACCAAGGACGGTGGAAAGACATGAGAGCAATTTTCCTATATTCCACCGCCAAATACCTCTTCAAGGAATACAATTTCTTGTCCTACATTTTAATAATTGGTTCACGCCTGATTTAAATGGTTAAAGTAAAAATGAAGCTTACATTGTCTGCTGTTGTGCACCGTAACCGGAAACAAAATGGGCAAATAAAACAAATTATTATTAATTTTAATTTCAACCCGCTATTTAAATAAATATAAACGAATATGATTAAACATATTATACCTGTGCATTCATATTGTGTTTAAAATTATAAACGGGTATTGTTATTAACTATTATTATTATATTGA
The DNA here is from genome assembly GCA_025469175.1 of Geopemphigus sp. TES_GeoC_2020. NCBI lineage: Eukaryota > Metazoa > Arthropoda > Insecta > Hemiptera > Aphididae > Geopemphigus > Geopemphigus sp. TES_GeoC_2020. The sequence continues at coordinate 36,163 of JAIPRN010000541.1, read as the reverse complement.
ATTAGTATTATTAATTTAGTTTATTTGACGTTAAAAATGTTTATAATTACTTAAGGACTGCGAATGAATTAAGTAAAATTTAACAATAACACAGGTATTAACAATAATATACGATTATTTATTATGCACACAACTTTTGTATTGTTTTATTTGTTTCTATACAAACTATTATTGTGAGTTTATTATAGTCGCCGCTTCGCCTAATTTTTTTTTTAAATCGGTTAAGACTATATAAAAATTACGAGACTTATTGTTCAAACGATCATTTTCGCATTACCTAAAATGTTCGTGCACCATGCCCAAAATTCTTACTCTGTCCGTAGCGTACATATATATATAATACGTTAACGTTTCAAATTTGACAGAAATATTCCGCGCTTGAAATATTTCCCGCGATCGTATACGACGGGACGAACGCGCGGGATAACACTTCGACGTAATTCATTATCACGTGTTACAATAGACGTAATGGTGAGTAACGGGTGGGGATAGTGGTGGTTGGGATGGGAATGGGGAGGGAGAAATGGAAGGTGAGTAACAACTACGCTATGACGACAACGCGCGACGTCGGTGGCTATTCAGCAACAGTTTCCGGGAGGAGAGACAAAGAGAGAGAGAGTGAGAGAGAGAGAGAGAAAGAGAGAGATAGAGAGAGAGAGAAAGGGAGAGAGTGGAATAGAGGCGAGATTGAGGGAGCGAAAGGGAGTTAGCGAGCGGCGCGCGTACTTACACTACTACGACTCCACCGGAGATTCGACCGCGAGGCCCACACCGCTTCTCCAGCACCGCCGCCAGATAATAATCAATACCCCAGGCGCGTATCACGCAAATGTGTGTTGTACATCTCCGAGAGAAATTCTCGGGTGATTCCCCTAACCCCACCTCGTCATAATACCACACTCTTACCGTCCCGTCCCCCCGCTATACACATATAAACATACACACGGGCGTTCATAAATATATAATAATAATATCGTGTATGAGCGAGCACGGTGTGGGCGGTCGGAGAGAACGCGATCTGTCTGGTCTCTTCTGGGTCCTTTTACCCACCCTTCTCACACGTCGCCATTGATGAAAGAATGCTCGTTACGAGAGAGGAACCCGTCGACAGGGATCCGTCATCGTCGGCGCCGACGACAACGGAATAATATTTCTGTCCGTCCGTCCGTCCATCAGTCCTCCACGTCGTGTCGTGTGCCGGTATGTACCGCTCCACCATCTCGCAGATCGGTCCACTACGGAAGCGAAGGGACTGGATGTGACGACGGACGGACCGAGAGCCGAATGAAAGTGACACATTTGCCGAAGGGGGGGGGAAAGTTCAACGAGAACATTATCTCATTATTATACGTTTAATAGTACGTGACGCGTACCTATCAGCGAACGATTTTCTACCTTAAACGCAACAATATATCGTTTAGATTAGGGGATATCTAAAGCGTAATTATATTATATTGCTACGCGATAATTGGTTTTTGTTTTACAATTTACACGTCGCTGGCGTAAAGTCCGTAACCGTTAACGTTCGCGTAATCGTGTTTAACATTTAAATGCAAATCCGAGACTTTTCCCGGCAGTTTCGACGCGAAATATTATTATTATTAATTAATGCAATACGAGAAAACACTTTCGTAGGAAAAGAAATTTCGCAAATCATCATCGCGTTTCGTCTGAACAAGCTTCAAATAATTTTCGTTCTATACTCGATGGTATTACCACCCTCTTAACACATTTAACAACGATATTTCTAAATTATAATTATACCATACACGCTTCGCGGATATAAAATAGTGTATTTACATAATCGTATAAACATACGTTGTAATATTTCCACTGAATAAACCATAATACACGTTTACTACATCACCATAACAATGCACTAAAAATAAATTTGTTACGTATAAAATAAAAACGATCGTACTTAGCAGTTATATTAAAATATTTACATTATATATCCGCTTGTTATATTTTCGTCAGTGCGTTTTCATTAGAACGCTCAGATCAAGAACTTCTTTTTATCGCGCGTAGAATAACGGATAATTCGCGATAAAATCGTTTAGATTCGTAATAAAAACTATACGTCTAAACAATTACGTATTTCTAAACGGAACGAAGAATATAATAAATACGCGTACAGTCATAAACAGAGTAATATTTTCGATCACTAATTATGTAGATAATATTCCGACTATATGTTGACGAAAACGTGTTAGATTTCGACAAATTGTTTGTAAAAGGTATTCAAAATCGAAAATCAATTACGTTTTTAACGATGGAACGGATTCAAAATAAACGTTTCGAACGTTACGACGTACGACGTACATTGTTCGGATCAAACGATTACATCGGTATTTCACTAAATATTATATATAGTATCGAACTTCCGTTCGAATTTCAATATTTAGGACAATTATACCGATTTACAAAGTCGTGGTCTTTGTATTCGATAATTTCCGTTATAAAATAACAATAATACACGAAAGTAACGCGTAATATACGCAATACGAAATATTTAACGTGACGCGTTAACGTTATATTTATACGGACATCTCGTCACGATAATTGTCGTATAAACGCAACTTCTTTGTACGCCGGTTTTCCTTTCCCTTACGCGAAAGAAAAAACGTTTTCGTTGTCCTGCGTCCATTTACATGACTACACGTGTATTCATAAAAATACATTTCCCCCCCCCCTCAAACATGCGAAGACAAATTACAGTATTATGCAATATCTTAAAATGTTACGCTTTTGTGTCTAGCGTGTACAGGAATACGTCAAAACGAAAAAAGAAGCGTCCTTGACAGAACCCCGGGAAGACCTTGATTAATTGTTGTACTTTAGACAGACTCCAACGTTCGAGCATTTATTCATAATTCTCTATTATATTCTCACGGTCTCCTTTTTACTAACGCTTTAATTATTGTATATATTTCTGAAAAGTGACTACGACAAATACGGCAAACCCATATACCTAATCAAAACGAACACGCCGTATTTTATTATTGCTATAAATAACAGTATTATTTAGGCTAAGTAATTGCAAAACAAATTAACCAACTACCAAATTAGTAACTTCGTTTTGTCGTATATAACTGAAGAGGCACATATCCGATCGTCATTTAAAATAAAACGTAAACCAATTCGAACAAATAGCGTATAGTTGATATTTACCGATACCGCTAAATTTTTTTTTACGTATCTCTACATTTTCACGGTCGCTATTAAATAACGACAATGTTTATACCGCGTAGTATTAAATTATATAATTCTCAATAGAAATCACGATCAGAATACGCCCGTAAATCGATTACTTTGGGAGTTTTTCGAAAACTACGACGTTATTTTTTCGTTCTAATTATTATTTTCCTTAATCGTAATCTATTTGAACTATACGCGTCTCACACTTTCGCGTGTACGACCCGTATATACGAGTCCACTTATGAGTAGACAAACTACGTCGACTTTGAGCTATCCAAAATCAAAATTGGAAAATAAGTCGTGTGTAACGTCGTATATTATATTTGTCATTTCGATTGATATCGTTTTTTCTTATCAAATATAATCGATACGTCAGTGTATCTAACTCGTCAAATTACCGCACTCCACGATCTAAGATGTTATCCTACACTCTACAGTTTTCCCATAAAATGTAAATATCTTAAACCGTATTTGTACTATTCGTTCAGTAGATTAACCTGTATAGACATTTCAACGAGTAATAAACAAATTATTACTTGTTATACAAAAAAATTTAACCCAACAATTAACTGCACTGGTTTTCTTCGTAAAATTATACAAAACAAAATATTTTGCCAAGTATAACAAATAATTATTAGATTTTCAGGTATCTATAGTAACGATAAATTATTTGCTACTTAAAACGCCATATTTTACTTCTACATTGATCTGGATGAATTGTAATTAGACTATTTATCTTTATCTAGATGTAACATTTTTAATCTAAATTCAACACTAACTATAATTGGTTTAAGTACAAAATGCTTGAATATATCGTAATCATAAAATAATTTTAATTCTTCGATAAACATAATAACGATTTCCATTTATTAGGTATATGATATATACATACTTTCTATAAAATAAATACTACTCGTATTTATAATCCTATATGAAGCGTTTATATTTTTTTTTGACTATTTCTAACACATATTTTCTATGGATGAAATTCAGCGAATAAACTAATTATCAAAAACTTTTTTCATCTATGAAATTATATGACAATTTAACGCGCCAAAAATGTTAGAAAACATAAAATTGAATGATTGTTAAACTTTTTAGATTATCGTCAAAAAAAACTTTTGCTTTGTATGACAAATTTTGATTCATTACGCTGTATGTATAATTTAGTATAGCTAGTGTGGCTATTTATATTAACTAGTAATATATGAATATGTGGTACTACAGATGGTTAAAGTTTGAAAATCGTTTTATCATTGTCATTTCAAAAAAACCTTTTAGTTTCAATGAAGACCGTTTTTATAAGTTTAAAACTGATTTTAGTTTATCTCTAAGAAGTTGAACTTGAAAGATTTATTTGGATGGATTTTTTTTAACAATCGGTATTTGGTCAAAACCATATCGTTCATAAAATATATTGTTTAGAATTTAAATCTTTTCCAAAACGAGTTTCTTTCATCGTAAATTTGTCTTTAAAAATATTTAAGGAAAATACAAATAATACCGTTAAAATACGGTAAAAAAAATATAAAATAATATAATTTAAATTATTACAAAAATATTAGAATATTAATTAACAAATTAGGTAATTCAGTTGTAAAAATAATTTAATTTTAATAAATTTACCGCTTTAAAATTCGTATACCGTTGAAACGTTTTAGCTTTATTAATAATATTTCACAAATTAAATCAACAGCCGACGACGTTTTACGTAAATATTAACACAAATGGTTATTTTATTATTATTTGGGAACTAAATAATATTTTATAGTTTTATAAATAATATTAGCTGTTTAAATTTATAACAACTATTCGCCTATCAAATTCGTTAAAAATAATTTCAATACATCATTCTTACGTAACAAAAACAAACAAAAATTATAAATTCGCATCAATAACACATATCAGGAATCGTAAAATAATTCGTCAATTAAATAATAACGGTTGGTTAGTAATTATAAATTTAGAAATGAAAATGGTTTTATAATGACATAGACAATTTGTGTAAAATTCGTTGCACAATAGTACTTACAATGGAATACTGGTATTATCGAAAATATTTGCCTAGTGAATTTTATTACTTAAAAAGTTCTAAATCGAACGTTCCTTCTCTTTTTCTTTTTTACCTCGTTTTGAGGTTGAATTTCTTCTCTACTCTATAAATACAAAACGTTATTTTCTCATTGTAGCCACGTCAAAGGCAACTGATTACTCCATTTACGATATCCCACTCACTCCCATGTATCCCTATTATGTTTTACACGCGCCCAAGTATTTCCCTCTTTATTTATATATTTATCGTTTCTTCTTTTTTTTCCTCTACTACTACTACTATTTCTTCTTCTTTTTCTTCTTCTTCTTCATCATCATCATCCCTGTCTTCTTTTTCTTGACGAATTCATTGTCCCCTATCCTATCGGCCGACAATATCGTTGTTAAGGCCATATATGAATCGTTCAATCATTTACGAAATGCCTATAATACGCGAATACGTACTAATAAAATTTAAAGCAATTTTGAAAGAACTCTCGAGATATAAGTACCGAGAATGCTCGGAATTTTAATTGAATTTTCGTGGAGAGTATTACACCGTCGTATAGATATCTACGATTTCCTAAAGAAAACGAACCCCGCGGTGATAACAGAACTACGACGTTGACATGAGTTCGTTAAAATGTATTCAACTCTAAATTAAATACTAACCTTATTGATGAACGACATGACGTTTGTTGGTATCATTTTGTTTGATTTGTTTGGCTATTCCCACGACGTTTTGGAATATGTATTTATGTCTGACGCACAATATTGAATGTGTATCGAATTATCTGCTAGCATCGAGGGTTATATGGCATACGGAAATGTATTTCGCCAAAGGATCGAATTAAACCCGTGAATGACATGAATCCTCATTTTTCCCTTGTCCCTTGTATCTGTAAACAAACCAATAAAAAATGTTTACGCCCCACACATGTGTATATTTAAATACGTGTTGAACCGATATTAATTTTATTTAGGATTTTGAATATTGCCGGAACTTCTTTTCCGAAATATTTTATAGAAAAATGTGTGTTCTATATTATTGTTGTTCATTATTTTATTACTATAGCTTTATGTGACAAATAAACTATAAATAAAAATAAAACGACAAATACTTATCGTAATAAAAAGTAATTTTTAATGAGTGCACGGGCAAGTAGAACACTGAAAACGCGTTATATTTTCTTATTTACCGACCTCTAAATTATGTATTTGATCGTATTTACCGAATAATAAACGTTTATTTGACAAAATAATTTAAATTTAACCTATGCGATGATAGAAAATACAAAACATTAACGATAATTTTTCGAATTTAAGTTAAATAATTGTAATTTTTAAGAAAACTGATCTAATACAATATAAATAATTTATTTTAAAATATCCTCAACCGACATCATTTAAAGCTTAAGATCTATCAGAAAAACGTATTTTTGTTTTAATAAAAACCGAAATCGTGATATGTGTTTATTTGACAGTAACGACACGTGCGTTGTGTCTTATAATATAAAATCGATTAAAAAAAAAATTATAATAATAAGTATGCGTTTTTACGAAAACAATTTTAGTGAGTTTTAAAAACGCAGTTAGGGTGGTAAAAAAATATTCGCGTTTAAAAATAATTCTATCAACCATTTTCGAAGAAAATCATTTTTTAAAACGCAAGTAACGTGTAGTTTCTAAAAAAGTTTCCATAATAGAAACTTTTTAAAATATCTTTTTCGGGCATACCTAATCTATTTCAAAATATCTTACGTATATTTTTACTAAACAATTTTAATATTGACATGTTAAAAAATTCGTTGTTTTTTGTCGATACGAATTTTTAAATTATTTAAAACATACGTATTGACAATTTATATATTACAAAACATTGATAGCATATCATTAAACGTTATCTATTTTTGTAATACATAACTTAAACTATTTGTATCTCTCAACATCATAATAAAAAACTAAAATCTTAACATATTACAAATTACAATTACAATTATGTTATTTTAACTATATATATATATTTAAATTAAACATACAATAGTAACATTTGAAGAAAGATATCATGAAGTATGAAAATATGTAATTTGCAATCACTGTAGTCCAGTAATTCAACCACTAAGAATATAATAATAATAATCAATCGCTCTCGTTATATTAATATTCGTCATTTTTAAACTTGACAACGTCAAACATATGAATTTTATAGTTATACAGTTCATAGTCTATGTATATATGTTCTGTTTTAAACCATTAATCACCTATATGGAACGTTTAAAATTCTTTTCCCGTCATCCTATTTACTATATTAACATTCTTAACGTTATTTTATACTTTTTGAAAAAAATGTGTTAATAACGAGTAATTATTTATCGTTATTCAAACAACGGTATTCTAAATTACCAACATATTGTATTTAAAGAATAATTTGACATATATAATTAAATATAAGACAACTATAAATTATAAAAACGTTTATAATTGTACACCAAAATATAGAGAACCCCGTTACCTTTACTAATTAAATTAAACAATCGAGTATATAATTTAAGCATTATTAATTTGAATACAAAATAAGATTTTATACCTTATTTATTATTAAAAATATATTGTATAATTAATAAAGATTATAGTAAACTTTACATTTATGGGCATTTAACACTAACTTAATAATACCTAACTGGCTGCAATTGTTTGTTGTAAATATAGTGCATACTTTTTGTACAGTTAATAGTGATACGTATCGCAAGTCGTTTTTTAATTGATAATAATTAAATAATTTAACGATATTTATAATCTCAACGACAGTCGATTTTTACATATTTATTTTAAGACCGTATGCATACATTTAAATAAATTACAACAAACGAATAGGCCAACTTTTTTTTTATTAAAATAAATTATACTTTTAAGTGATAATCATATTGCAACCATAATAAAATTTTACACAGAAATAATAATTATATTGACGATTATTTGAAAATCGTTTAAATAAGCTATTAATATGAAACAACAATTTTTCAAAATTATTATTCAAACCATAATATATAACCGAAGAAATCTAAGAATAAACCAACAGTAAAATTAAAAGGGGGTTGAAGCAAAAATCCGTTTACGATCTAAAACAAAACTTTGTCAAAATTATAAGAAAATATATTATTGTCAGGTTCGTTTTTTTTCTTTTTGTTATCGTCACCACTAGTTTCAAAAAGTTAATTAACCATAAGCAGACAAAATATCACAAAGTCATTTGCAACCGTGCAAAATGAAAAATCTTTAACATGACGACAAAAGTAATTACAACTTCCAATAGATTAATGGTAGTACCTTGACTTAACTTATTTGTAACCAAACGGACGTGAATAACTGCGCGTTTACCAGCTTAACAAGCTTTTAATCACAAATACACACATTTTTAAATTATATGATAATATTATCTTAAATATACACACACACACACACACACACACACACACACATATATATATATATAAATGTATTAGAGTTAAGCACAAAACTTTCAGTAAATCGTTCTTTAAACTTTTATTACGGAGTGTAATAGGCTATGAAAATATACATCTGATGTATTTTATAGTGATAAAAATGAGAAAACATTACATGTGTTATCAGTTCATAAATCCACGAAATATATTTTCTTACAAGTGAACTAAAACGAACGTGCGCTTTATATACGAAATCGTATTTAAAACAATTATTTAAAAAAATAGTAAAACCAAAAAAAAAACCTAAAACCCGTCAAAAAATAACTAATGAATGAATATGCACCATAGTAGTTCTTAATTTATAATGATGTAATGTTAAAGCTATAATAATATAAATATGTGATGTCGTTCAATAAAGTGTACTAAAAACAAGCGCAAATCGATTTTTACAAATATGTCATTTCAGATAGTCGAGTCTTGACAAAGTATTCAAATAGTTTTTTTTTTTTATAGTGTTTTGACCGTAAAAGCATTGTAAACACGTGTTGGTACTATGGTAATACCTAAATATAAACAATGCCCTATTTCCTAGTAAATCGTATTTATTCCAATTCTTTCGGATAAGCCAAGAATAAATAAGCAAAAGAGTTTAGTCAATAAACTGTGAACCGTATCATAAAATTTTTTAATAACGCATCCAAGACGTCTGGAAAAATTAATTGACGTAGGGAATAATTAGACAAACTTATCATAAAATATCGTCACAGGTGTACCATAATACGTCCAATTGTATTTAAAAGCAATCATTGTTTGGATATATAGTCTAGTAATCACGATTGCAAATAACGACTAAAACAACGGAAATGATATAAAATTTTCCCCGTTGACATCCTTTTCTCGTAGGAAAGAATATATATGGAATATATTTTTCAAAAGTCTTTAATATATATCGTGGCCATCCGTCACGGTTTTTACGTTAAAATAATAATATTTTTATAACCTGTATTATAAACATAACAAATGGCACCCGTAATTTAGCTTGTTAACGTTCACACGGCGCTTCAGATAGGCGATTTCGGTACGACTGGTCCGCCACGCGTGATTACAAGTAGCAAGAGGGACAGTGACAGCCAAAAGTCTATTTTGCTATTATCTATTATCATAAGTCGTAACAGTTATAGATAATTTCGTTTCCATGTCTACTAACGTTAAATTACACTTATATTCTAAAATCAACGTAATTACATTGTACACGAACCATTGTTTATATAATTAATATCACTTAAATATTCGTTAGTGAAGCGAGTGTTAATATTTTAATATTGGTCTAAGTACTATGTACCTATAAATAAAGACACATTTTTTCCAAAATGACGTATTTCAATAAAATATTGTACATTTTCGAAATGTAACTATATTAGCGAAGTAAGTTTAAAAAACACTACAGTAATTTAAGAATACACTTAAAAATTATTCGTATTTGAATTGTTTATTATAAGCATGTAAAAGTATCGTGTTCATACATTATACGTATTTTTATGAAAGTACAAATTTAATCATCTTTTTATTTTTGAAGTACTCTTAACAAAACTCTACAACTATGACCGAAATTCGAAATGTAAACCTGAATGAAACAAAACTGAGATTACTGTATTAGATAATAATTAAGTACTGGAAGATAACAATTAAAATGTATATCGAAACGTTAACGACTATAATAAAAATTGCGCAGTATTAATTTTATTTTTTTTCCGTAAATCTTTCAAATTATTGTTGTTATTTCGTGGAGTGGCAAAGTTACCATTTTATCAAAGCCGTTAAAAAATTGATGTAGGGATCTTCCCCCATTTGCTACCGATATCAGCGCCTAGTATACAATATCTACAATTATTTTATAATTGTCTTCGAGTACTATTAATCAAAAAATATCCAGAGAATAAAACTCCGTAGACGTATAATGCGGTATATTATATTAAAAAGGCGTTTGCGTATAATGGGAAAAATATGTTGGCCACAAAAATGTTTTCCAGAAAAAGACGAGAGCATAGATGAATTCTAAGAGTTTCAAGTATAGAATCGAAATTGACCAACAACTCGAACTACCCTAACAGATAAGTGATACTTCAATATAGGACAATGTCAACAGAAACGTTTGAAATCAGAATAAAGAAAATAAAGGGAAAGGATAAGTAACGTAGCAACTACACGGAGAATCGGACAACAATTATCGATCTCGTCCAATTTACACACCGAAACGTACGTTCGGAAGCCAATGAAGTTGTTTGTAAAACGTAAAGTCAACGCGTCTCTATAAAAAAAAACAGTTTTACCTGTCGTCGAAAAACCCATTGATCCCATGACCCGAACTTTTTATCGAAATATTTCGATATGTCGCAGATATAATCGGGTTATGTAACGTCGACCAGTGATATAAGCCTCTATGTACATATATTTGTGTTGAATCGCCAACAACAGCGTGGATTCTTCGTATTTTTTCACATTTTCGTATTGTAATTTATACACCCATTAAACGACAATTATGTATAAAAAGCGTAAACACGTATTATCTATCCCTAGGTTTTATTCTAATTTTATTTAATCTAACTTTTAATACAACGTAAAATATCGATTTTAATAAAACTAAAACGCGACGAATAATTAATATACGTCGTGTATAATAAAAAATATCCTAATTATAGTCTCGTTATTTTTGTACGTTTGTGTTTTTTTTTATAAACTTCGAAAAACAATTATTTTACGACGCAAAATAACCAAAGAGTATTTTTACTATAAAACTAACGATTTATTTTCTATTTATAGCTTTGTCCATAAGAATAAAAATAACCAAAAATTGCGTGTATATTTGGTATTGCCGAAATATCTGTACCGAATCGAATAACACAAAAACGATTAAAATATAGAAACAAATAAAATTATTAAATACACGTAAACATATATTACAATACATTTCGTGTTTATATCTAATCGTAACATATGAACACAAATATACGTATATAACGAATTACTTAATTTGAATAATATATATTTCTAATAATTTAAAAATTTTTTATTCTGTGCAAATATATATTGCTTACGAATAGTATATATATATATATATATATTTCATTTATAACTTATATACAAACATATATAATAACAATGATTACTTGTAAAATATTATTCCAAACAATAGCGAAAACCATACTTGAAATAGCAAAAAAGTTTACTGTAATTAATAAAACATAAGACAACCAAGTACCCAATCGACACCAAAAACCCAATATCTATTTTACGTCAAATATTTATGAATGAATATAATCATACAATGTTATAAACAAGTTCAAACTAATAAATTAAATCCTCCTGAATAAGTCAATCAAATAGCTAACATTTTTATATAATATTAAAATATCGTTAATATTCAAATTAAAAATTTAAAACGTCGAATTTAAAAGAAATTAAAAGGTCTATAATATTATATATTTTGTATAAAACGTGTTATGTAAATTACAAAACACGTTTTTATCTAGTTCTATTATTACCTAACTGCCATATCGCTCGTAATACGTAAAACTGTAAGCCAATCCAAATATTTTTATACTAATTTGACACTAATCCGTATAACGCTACAAAATTTCAAATAAGAGAAACGTTATTTTAGTCTTCGTTGTAAAACGAAAACGGTTATAACCACGTACTCATAACTACATGATGATTATACCACTTGCTAAATTGTTAGGATATAGAAAACGAAATGAAGGTCTACAATTACATAAAATTGGATATAACGTATCCAACTAAAAACTTTTGTTGAAAAATATGAGGCCAACGTTATAATAATATTACGAGAAAAACAAACATATTTCATTTATGTTAAGTAATTTGTTGACAATAGATTGAGTAAGCAATTTTAGGAAAGTGTATACAGTTCGCACAGTACGAATTTACTCAAGCATATTATTAAGTGTGTTAATAAATTAGTGAATAATGTATTATAAACATATTGTCTAATTATTTTAATTGGATTAATCTTAAATTATTATAAAAGAATTTTAAAAAGACTCTGAATAACTTTCCTTTAATAATTTATAATTGACACGATTGAAAAATTATCAATTTTTTTTAAATACATCTTAAATTGTACATTTTGAATTTCCCGTAAAAATTATTAAATTTAAAAAAAACGAAATAATATAAAAGTCGTTATTTAATAAAACTAAATGGTTCTCCAAAAATGACGAAAAAATTAATTCGCGGATTTCATTAAAAACTATTAACAAATTTATATTTTTATAAAACAAAAATATTTCAAAATATTTCTTTAGACTTTACAATAAATATAAATAATAATTTAATCGTATACTCATCGTATACTTGATCGTTTTATATTAATATATTTTTACTCTGTTGTGATTCGAATTATATGTCTTTAAATAAACTAGATGCATGAATACAAGTAAACCCTTCAGGAATTAAAATGGTATTTGCTCAACTTCGGACGTTATTCAAAAATCAGTCCAATATTTTCATGTAAACATGTTCGTTTTTTTTTACAATTCCTTTCGCATTGTAAAATTATCACGATGACGCACACATACACACACACACGCACACACACACACACACACACACACACACACACAATGAATATACTATATAGAAGGGGGTTGGCATACTTTATTTTATATTTCTTTCGACCTATAAAAACGTCACATCTGATAGTATATTATTATTGTGCAAAAATAATGATCTAATTTTTTTTTAATTCAAATAGCAAACGATTTTATATTTACATGAATTCGATAAATTTAAAATAATTTCATTTGACCTACGAAATTAATTCTCAACTTCAATACACAAATATATTTAATATTTATTATACAATGTTCGTAAAACATTTGTTTTTTTATTAGAATATACGACAATCAATAAGTCGAAGTCAATTACTTAGATTATTATATTATCATGAACGCTTGAGGAAGAGACCGTCCAGCGACGGCAGTAAAACATAATTATAAAATTCGAATATCCGAATATACGAATACAAGTGTAGAACGGACGTTTTAGACATAATATACAAATATGTACAAAACGTTCAAAAAAATTTAATCAGCAAAACGTTTGGAAATTGATGATGTTTAAATATTTCCAATTTTATCACGAGCTTTTTATGAATAACCTAATAATACACACACTCCTCGTAAAATGCAAACTCGGTGTATTTATTTATGTATTAAATTAATAGCAAATAACTTACCGAAGGCTGTAATGATAAAAACACTTTTATAAAATTTAAATAATTTCTGGCCAACGATTATCAATAAAACTCATCAATCAAATTCGAAGACAGATGATCAAAACGCGTTATTTATGGGTTGGGCAATTTGAAACGCAACGATACCCGATGACTATAAAGAAAACTGTAAATAAAAATATGAGAATCTAAGCAAAAATTTTACTCTATATATTTTTTTTTAGTTTCAGAATATAAACATAATATATAATATTATACAACGACGTACCTACTTATCATATTATTATTATTATTTTTCATACGATTATGCTTGAAATCTTCGTGGGTTATCAAAAAAAAAATATATATATATATATATCTACATATTCTATTACAAATTTAATTGTTTCACAATCGACAATGTAAGAGAGTTGTAAAAATGAAAAAAAATTCACGTACCGATTACATTGCACTTACTTAATATTTCTTATGGCGAGTAATAGACAATATATCGGGAAGGTGGTTTTAAACGAAATATTTATTTAATTAGTCTCAAATAAAATTAATTGAACTAAGTGTATTATAATACTTCTTGTATAATAAACAACCAAAGAAACCGACGAAAACTAATTGAGTTGTTTATAATAATATTAGTCAAAAATATAAAAAATAAATTGCGATCGTTCACAGAGATTTCAAGGATTAGCGTGGCATCGGTTTTGATATAATTCCCAATTACCAATAATCTAAACAACGCGTTAACTGAATACGAAATTAAACGACGCATAATAAATTAGCGCCGTGTTTATTTACTATCACGTACGTAAATTAAACGATTTAAATTTTATAAAATTTACAAAGAAAAATGTTACCTTTGTGGACATTTTATATTTTGTCGTACATTGAGCGCTTCTATTTGACGTTAATGATTATGATAGCAAAAATGATAATAAAAATATCAATATCTATAAAAACAACTATTATACTGATTCAATGAATGATAAATTATAAAAATACATCTTTATTTGTGTAATAAAGTTATTAATTTACCTAAATTTATGGTGAATCTGTTGTATATCATTTCTGTTTTCATTAACTTGCACAATAACTAATTTAAAGTAATTTTTTAATTTGCGACACAATAAAAACCTTTCGAGAATACTTTTTGAACCAGTAATAGTATCTACAAATTTCTATATATATATACCTAATATGGATTAAAAATGCAATACTCATTTACTCAAAAGGTCATTTTTAATTGCGTACTAACAATAAAAATATTTAACTTCGTATGGTTCATTTCGATACAATTATATATCACTTAAATCATATAAATTATACTCACAAAGCTATTTTTTAAAATAATAATTAAAATGTTCAACTTGTAAATATAAATAATAACTCGCGTTGATTAATTTCATTAACATAATTTTTGTTACGAAATAATTGCATACCTGACAAATATACTTATTCCTGATTTGAATTTGAATAATAAATAAAATAACTTCGTAAACAAAAATTAATATACATATTTTATGATAAGGCATATTGTTCATTATTATTTTTAATTATAAAAATGATTTTACAAAAAATAAATCGATTTTTTACAATAAGTTAAAAGGTACATTTACTAAATATCATTTAATCGATAATGCTATGTGAACAAATACTTTTTATAATTACTTATACCTGTTATTTATGCTTTTAAAAATAAGCAAGTAAATCGTAGTAAACACAAATATTGTAAAATATTTTAATTTTATTATTTAAAACTTAAATAAAAAAAATTAATATTGGAGATTATTTTTGAAATAATATATTTTTAATATAATATATAATTTGAAATATTTATAAAACAAAAATGTTTTATTCGTAAGAATAATTCAAATTTATCGCACTACATTTAATTTATTCACTTTATAGTTTTATCCCAATAATATAATTTTTACTAGGTTATTTTCTATTCTACTCGAGTAATATCTAAAGGCGATATCAAAAATAAATAATATTATTGAATATATGAAAAAAAAGTTGTCATTCATAAAAAAAAATGTAATATTTCTTTATTACCCAGTATATTATTGATTTTGTAATTAATCGTTGTGTGCACATAATGATTGACTTAATTTTATTTTTTATTAAATATATGTATGATACTAGAAAACTTAGAAAACGCCACAATTTCAGTTTATGCACATACAATTTCGCTTAATTTGAGACAAACATCACTAGTGGTCCTATATTTTTCGACTATCGAATTTATGAAAAAATATTCTAATTAATAATTATAATGAATTTTTGTCAAAAAATCATTTTGTATAGATTTAAATATTATATTGTACACCCGTCTATATTTTATAGGACCATCGAGTTAAATTATTTCTGTCATCAGTAAAATAACAATCATCAATTTTAAAGTCATAATTATAATATAATAATAAGATTTATAGTCTTCGTAACAACAAAGATTATTATATTGCCTGTACCTATAATATAAAATATACATTTTTCACTAATGCCTACGTAATAAGAGTCTTTATATATTTCGTGTTTAAAATTATTTGGATATTAAACTCGGATGATAAATAGTTTTTCGAACAACGGCTACATAAAAGAAATGAATCGTATTTAAAAAGAAATTATAATAAACACGTTTAAGTGTACGTTATTTGCAAAATATATTTCCAAATATCAAGAAAAAATATATAACCTATATCATTACCAGCGTTGATTTATTAGTGTTTCTTTAATTTATCGAGTTTTATTCGACGTTAAAAAAAATTCAAGTATTTAAAACCATATAAATAAACATAACTTAAGATCGTTATTTTGTAATTTGAAGTTACACTATCCGCGCACGAATAATTATCATTTTCATACGAGAATAAAAATATTTCAATAATATTGAACATTGTACATGTAGACAAATTTGTTTTATATTTAATATAGTACATAACCAAATTTCGTTGTATATTTGTCATTTTGTATAAATTACAAAAACAAAGGAATTTTAAAAATTCTTCCACGATATTAAATCGTCATTGTCACAGTTTTGTCGATTCATTTAACACACAACTATCGGCAATCAAATAACCATTTATTATTATTACCGAAATCCGAACACCAATTTATACCGGTTTATGACATCAACGTGTCCCTTCAAATAACTCTATAGACGTTTGAACACCGTACTCGTTCAATAATTTCATAATGTATTAATTACTTATACACACCAATACATTAATCTAATTCCATCAAACGGTTTTGATTAGGTATTACTTAAATTAACTCTTGAAATAAACGCCATAATATGTATTTCCATTTTACCTAATATTTATAATATTAATACTAATACCAGTATTTCCCTCATATTCTGTTCCTAACTAAATATATTTGCCTAATAAATTCACTAACAATATTATTTTAATATTTCCAAATAGTTCGTTCGTTAGCCAATTTATAATTAAAAATGTTTTATTTTCGTAAAATGTAATTACTACGAAACTGTATAAAATAAAACGACACTGATAATATTAATAAAATATTAAATCCGCCATTTACTTATATAATAATCGTGTAAAAATATAAACGAAACCAATTAAAACTAATTATTGTTCACTGGCGACAATAAATAAAATTTAATTAAATTTGTGTACGAACGACGATTGAAAACGTAAAAATTAAAATATAATTAATGAAGAAATAAAACAGTCCATAAAACAAATCAAATGTGTATATATATATATATATATATATTTAGTATTATAATTTTTTTGGCAAATAATTTAATCCAATAATTTAAACGGTTAAATTATTTAAATAACATAATATTCGTATATTTCGAATTTTTCGAATTTTTCTTAGATTACGTACAAATAAATTCTGACAGGAATTTACTATAACGAATAAAAACCGTTGTCATTGAAACTTGTCTAAAATAAAATAATTGATTACTTATCTAAAAGTAATCAGTACATAATTAATGAATCAGCCGCTCAAAATTTATGTAAATTCTATCGCCGTAACATACAAAAAACAAAAACAGAGTAATTAACTTAACTAACTAACCTGTATAAAAAATCCATCAAAAGTTTAACTACGACCGATGTATTTTATGAATGATACATATACAGCGTGAGTGTCCACAACTATAAGAGAAGATTACTTAAAATTCTTAGGTAAATCGAGATTGTTTTTTAAGGCGGTATAAACGAATAAGGAACGTCATTATTAACAACTCGACTATCAACAACAGGTACGAGTTATTCGTCATTTAATAATTAAAACGCAATTTATCACGTAGACTGACGACTAAAATGTGTGTACTCAGCCCTCAGAAACAGCGAACAATAAACATTAGTAAGATAATTTCAAATCCGAATATTACTGTTCTTCATACGTAGACGAACAGTAGCATATTATATAATACGTAATGGAATTCAGGTGCAAATTGAATGCGAAACACCCACTGTTGTGACTAACAATCAATATAGGACGCGACTGACAAGACGACAGTAAACACGATTTTCGTAGCTATTTTCTATTCTATCTTTTATTTTATTTATTTATTTACTTATATTTTCACTTTTTTTTCAAAAAACCTCCGACCTACAACGATGCGTGTATGGAAATAAATATATATATATATATATCTACACGTCAAAAAAAACAGCTATTACTTTTTGAGTCTCTCAGATCGGTATAAATTATTCATGCACTTCGGGATAAGTCTGCCGGATAAAAGGAAAATGGGTGGAGGTAGAATGGCTGGATGCCCCACGTTTCGATCATTACAAAACTGTTTTTCCGCAGTTTCTTCTCGGCGCAACAGACTTTGTGTTTGCTTTATTTTATTCCTTCCCAGTCCATTGGTAGGCAAACAAGACTTTCCAGTAATGCCAACCATTCTTACAGTTATGGAACGAAGAGTAATAACTCAAACCTACTGCCGTTGCAATACAAACATTGTCAACAATATGCTCTAATGTGTCAGCCCTGGAATGATGCCGTCTGGGGATATGTTTATTTCAAATAATAAAATATCGTGCATACGTTTCTCAGGAAAAACTAAATCACTAATACGTAACCCGTAGTTAAATTCTTGTAGGAAATGTAACGCGTATACAGCTAAACGGTCAACTTCGACAAGATAGGAATTAATAGAAACGTAAAATTTACAATATTTGATTAGGAGAAAATATACTGTACGGTCGAATAAATATCAACGTAATGATATATATATATTCTATTAAGGTTTCACACAAAATATCCTTAAAAATGTACACGGCTAAAATATACGACGATAAAATGCCAACGGTTCTTATAAAATTACAAGGATGAAGATCAATTATTATAAAGGCAATCGCTTCGAAGGTCCAATAATTTACCTACAATTCACAAGTCAACTTTCTTCGTCAACTATTATTAATCATTATAAATCTAAACATCGAATAATATTTAAATATTCTGTACCAAAATTTAGTAACGAAGATGTTAACTCAAACTTTAAAATTAAGGTAGGCATACCAAAGTTTAATTAGTAAACGTGCTTAATAAGTATATCGCACGTTTAGTCAGAAAATAATATATTTTTCGCTTAAAACCGGATCACTAAGTTTTTCGTCTTCATCTCTGAAAACTACGAAAACTTAAAATATTATATAGGCAACTCCTTTATTTATAAGGCAAGATAAAACGAAATGTAAAAATGTTTGTAAAAAATAGGTTAATTCATTAATCGTTAATTAGTATTCATATACTTAGAGTATTATTACTCAAAACTACATAATTTAATACACAAAAGATAAAAATGTTATTTTTCTTTTGTTTAACCGCAATGTAGGAAAAAATAACTTGGAATTTTTTTCAATTAAAAATTAATTAATGCTATTCGAATTTGATTTTAACTTTTAAGAAGTATAATATTATAATCTGTATTTCTATAATATGAACTACACAGAATACCTGATTATTAATTAAACGTATAAATAAATTGTCGAGTATTAGAAACTAGTGTGTTCCAGCAAAAATAAAAGATATGAAATTTTATACGAAATGCGAAAACTCCAACAATGGGTTATATATGAAAAAAATTCCTATCCGTAAAATTCCAAAACTCTTAATTAAAATTTCGCACACGCGTTAATTTCGGGCAATAATTTTAGTGTTATACTCGGACGGATTTTACCATAATTTTACAAAACTAATGTCTTCAACGAATAAAATCTTTTCCCATTTTGTAATATGGCGTCTCTTCGAAAAAAAAAATAATATAAGAAAAGGTTGATAACGGGATTTTTATAGCGTTTCCGCCATCGGCAACAAGTTGACGTAATACTTTCCTCGATATAATAATATAAAAACCACCACTTTACCACAACACTATATATGTAGGGCGGTCACGGATCGATAGATATTGTAAAGCTGCGGGTGAATATCAGTAGTCGCAATGATTGTTTAGGGAATACTAATAAAATATTTGTAAGTAACGTTTCTTGATGGAAAAGTTGTTTAAAAAAAATTAGATAAATATTATTACGAATATATTGAGCTATATTAATTTATGTTGATGCGCTAAATGTTGGCTAATAATATCGACCTTGCATATGTACGACGAACACGCGATAAATAATAATTAAATCGTCGCCGTTCTATACGTCCCAATAAATAAAAAATAATATGATTTTTCAAAATATCACAGATATTGAGTAATAATCGTTATATGATTATGAAAAATACGATCAAAAAACGTATTATAATTTATCATTATATACAATTTGTTCTCCATAAGGACATTAAGAGTATAATCATGAAAAAGCGTGTACACGTAACACATACTTTTTCATCACGGCTCAAGTTGTAATCTATAGGCATTTTATAAAATCTAACCTTATACAAGGAAAACAATACTATAATAAATACCTACCACTATTATAATTTATTCCTCGTTTAAACTACACAACTGCGGCATAATAAAATTAACTATCTTAATATAAATAATCCTTTCCGCTTAAATCATCTAGTATCTAATAAGTCGTTAATTATGTACCACAAATCGCCATATTTGAAAATTACATATTATTAGAATAATAATGCCGCGGACGTTAACGCTACTGTTCCTGCAATCGCGTATATCCAAAGCGATAGGTCCACAGAGTGTGACTGTAGTAGAATTGCCTATCTGAAACGCCGTATGATCACTAACCGACTAACCTAACCGACCATGCCACATCGGTTACCGACATTTATAACGATTAATAATTATTAAATTATTATTTCAACGAAAACAATTACCGAATTATTAGTAAATCAACTCTCTAATTGTTTACGTTATCAATAAAATAACATACCGTAGTATCACATATATGTGTGTGTGCGTGTGTGTGTATAGTTAAATATTCCGCAAGTTATTATTGTAAATCGTAAATGTGCCTATATGACGATAATTTAAATTGATGTAATTTTAAAATTATCCATAGAAAGTCAAAACAAACGTTCTTTCTCCGCTAAAAATCAAATGTTTTGTAAATAATTGAGTACGTATTTATTCACTACTAATGAGAAAATATCTAACGACTTTTTAAAAGACAGTTAATAATATTGATGTGTTTCGCACTTTCAGATAATACGCGTATAAAATAAAACGAAATTTGATCGATATCCCTCGTCGATTAGAAAAACTAAGCACGTCACTAATAATATATACTTTGTCATATAATCTGTCCAAAATTAAATAATGAAACGATTTAATATTTCATTTCCTGGGCCAAACGAATTCTCCGATCCACCCTTCTTACTTTATGTCGTTTAATTATAATGTTTATAACTTTATATTTTAGTTATAATATTTGAATTAATATACATGACTCGTACCACACACAATAAAATTTGTTTTAATTCGCTGAAAATAAAACAAACAGGTCGGTTTGAACTATTAAAACTAAAGTCCGCACAAATCGACGAATGCTCTTACAAGAGCGTTTAACATTAACCACTATCAAATTATTTCGAAATTTAATTTCTAACCGTATTTCATAAATAAGTAAACCAGATAGTTTTCGAACACGACCATTTATACCCCGACAACGTACGGAGATTAATTAATATTAATTTTACCCACGAATTGCCGCTTATGTCGAAATTCCTACCTAAATCTACCGTTAAACAATTTATAAAAATAGATGATGTGCTGAAATCAGTCAAAATTAACATTAGTCAACACGGGCGCGTAATTGCTTGAATACTCAGAACGTGCGATTAATTTTCCGTCGTTAAAAAGACATTGTTAACAATGTTTGAAGGTTCTTAAATATGATTACAAATACAATATGCAACCCTTTAAGTATATAAATTAATTATGCAAACACGTTTTATCATTTTCCATACAGTATAATATTTCCATATTGCGCTAATTGTTAAATTATTTTAAAATAATACAAAACGTTTAACCGCTGTAATATTACTTATATAAAAAATTTACCTTAAAAAAAAAACCAAGAAATACGACGTCGTAGTTTTTAGTAATGCTATACGCAATTTCAGTCATTTTTAACGCATTAGTACAATAAACTATTTATTTTTTACTGCTTCAATATCCGAGTACTAATAATTAGAAATAATTATTTTAATAAATGCGATGCATAATTTATACCCTGCTCATAAAAAAGTTTAAAACCAAATTTTAGGTTTTTTACGACGACGTTTCTGTATGCCATTTATTTTGCGAAAACTAAATGCATAATATTATATCTTATAACAACTATAAAATATACATTTTCTTCGTATTCACTTTCTTTTTAAATTTTACAATAGAAAAAAAGTTTTTACAGCGTAGAATTTATAGGCGCAAAATATTCTACTTATTATAGGAAAAAAAATTAAATAAATATATTATAAAAGTTCGTATTCGATTTAGTAATATAAAATTGTATTATCAAAACATTACTGCATTGAAATATGTTACGAATACTTGTTTTTCGTGCCGGTAAATTACTTTGTTTTACATGTTTTATGTTTTACTTATTAAAATTTAAACACACATATTACTAAGAAAAAAACTTTTATACCTATATACAACCATTTCAAAAAAAAAATTTCTTACTCGTGATGATCTACTATTAATCATGCCTTTGGAACTCAATCAACTAAGTGTAACAACAACCAATTTTTTAACGATTTCAAATATACACCGACCAAAATAAGTAATAGCTTAAGCCCTCATCTAAGTTATCTGAGGCCAACTGCAATTTTAGTTTAAATCCATTTTCATTCAATAAAAGAAACGGCGTATAAGCCTTTAATACTCTTATTTTTTATCTTAAAACTTACTTAATCATGTATAAAAGTTTCTTCTTCGAAATATTATTTATCTACGAAATTAGTTTTTTCCACCATTTAACAATCATTAATTAATAAAACATAACGTTACTATAGATAATTATAGATTATTTATTAACTCAAGCCATCAGTGTAACAAATCATTTTTCCATTGAAATGTTCACAAATTTAATGACGCCTACAACTACAAAAAGTCAACATTATATATATATATATTTATACTTAATAAACAAATTGTTGTACATGAAAAATTAAAAAAAAAATGTTTAAAAAAACCAAAAAACTATTTATGTTCATTAAATTTTACAATATAATAGTTATGAACAATATTATTGTATTCAAAAATTTACCCTTAATATAAAATATTAAATATTTCGTTGAATTTTTAGTTTTAGTCATAGAATTGAAATTAGGTACTGTTGTGTTGTGACACATATTATAGTGTAGATAAATAAATATGTCATTGATAGTTACATTATAAATCATAAATCATGTACGATAATAATAAAATTTACGCTTTTTTTAATTTAAAAGAAATTGTAATTAATTCGATACAATTATAATACAAAAAACACGAACCGTAATTGACAATAACTGTAACAAAAAATGTAAATATTATATTTATATATATATTAACAATAAAAAGTTACTGAGAATCATCTGTACATCAGATAATACCGAAAAAAGCAGAATAATATAATGGTTTGGTTAGGTTATATTGTCTGCACTCTAACGACCTTGACCCATAATGACACGAAGTGCAAACTTTAAAATTATGTGCGCTATAACACATTTTATGCAGATTAAAAAAATGTATGTGTAGAATGAAATTGAAATGTGTGTTATAAAACATTTACTATATATTTTTCAAAGATCTATTATTCACTTTAATTATTCCAATTTTTCGTCATTATATGTTCCAAAACGATTTATCAATCAGCAAAACAATGATTTTTGGAAAAAGTATACGTTCATATTATTTGAGTTCATTAATTTCCATTATTTTATTAAATTTGTTAATTTAAAAAAATAAATGTTCTTAACAGACTAATTAGAAATATATATATATTTATTTTTTTTTGAATCAGGAATGGTCACACATACGATACATGCAGTATCAAAGAACGAAAATTTTAA
Source organism: Geopemphigus sp. TES_GeoC_2020 (assembly GCA_025469175.1). NCBI lineage: Eukaryota > Metazoa > Arthropoda > Insecta > Hemiptera > Aphididae > Geopemphigus > Geopemphigus sp. TES_GeoC_2020. Next base: position 11,785 of record JAIPRN010000541.1, on the reverse strand, counting down.
GCTCTGTCACGGCGTACAATAATATATCACATGTCAACACTCAACGGGTTTCCCTCGCATTTCCAATACAACACTGCGTCAAATTAGGTTAGATTATTTTTTTTTGTAATCTTTTATTTTTTAGAAAATTCCCGTGGTCATAATATGATTTTTACACTACTCTTCTTACAATACAATCTATTTGAACGTTAAAAATGATCGTTTTAATTAAAAATAATTAGAATAAATCTACTTTAACAGAACTATTTTTTTAATTAATCCGTCTATTAACAAAATTATATACTTTTTAATAAAGTAATTATTAAAGTAATTCGATAATCTAATTTTTAGAAAAATAAATCCTACAAGTGTACATAAAACAAAAATAGAAGTTGATATTTGAAAACAAGGTTAATTTTTAAGGAAAATAATATCGTCTCGTTATCAATACGGTACGTATAGCCCGTACTTGATGATTTAACAATGGCTTGGCAGGCTTGATTGATTTCACGCAAAAATTTTTTTTAAACTGATTTAAGTAGGTGCGTAAAAATGCATTTATACATTATTCGATACGATTTTTTCTAAAATAACAATTAGGTTTTTTAGATTAATTTTCAAGTCGACTAAACATTTCTAAAAAATTAATACAATCATTCGTGTTTAATTAATTTAGTCTAATTGACTATTTTTATTCGAACTAAGCTTTGTGGTTCTTATATTTTATTGTAAATCCCCAAATCCCTTTTTTGTTAACTAGAATGAGTAGCGTATAATTATTTTAACAGTGACATTAATCCTAGGACAATTTAATCTGTGGAATTTTTAATTGAATGGAAACGAAAAAAATTATCAATTTTCCTTTAGTCAACCTTCTTATCAATGCCATGAATGTATGCAAGGGATCAAAATATAGCCGGTATAAAATACTAGCATATGAATTGTTAAGAGGATGACGACGGTTTTTTATATGAAAGACAGAGTAATTTTTCATTTTTATTCGTCATTTTTTTCTTATTTTTTTATTTATTTTATTTAATTAGGTTTACAATGTTTACATTAAATTCTTCTCGTAAATGAAATCAAGTCGTTAATTGTTACTCTAAAAAACAAAACCAACAATAAATGTTATTGATTTACATAAAAAATTATAAAAATTCAACGTAATATATATATATCCATGTTACAAATTTCTAATACATTATGTTTCAGTACCTATTAAATATTATTCATCAAAGTAGTAAAAACTCTGGTTTTTCAATAAATTATCCAAAAAGTTAAGTGAGAACTACAATTAATTGATACCTAATTCTTAAAACATTACAATTACTAATTGGAGGATAATATATTATACAGTCGTAAGTATAATAATAAAATTAAATTATGTACTACTATATAAATATTGTTGATAAATTTAATTACTCGAACACGTTATTAATTTTAGTAAGTCGCATGCCAACGTAATACTATTTGAACACATTTACCAGTATTTTAAGTAATATTACACGGAAATTTTCAAAGACAATTTAATATCCGACTAATTTTAGAAACAAATTAAGAAACACCAAAAATAAATAAATACTAACAAATTATAAACACTAAAAAAAATTTTATTTTATTCGATTAATAATTCAAAATATATACAAACATTACTTATTATATATTTCAAATTTAAATCATATTCCGAATATACTATACACTTATACGAAATCATAAAATTCTTCAAATAACTATAATTTCGATCCATATTCAATTATATACTACTAAACATATTAACAATTTTATTTTTGAAAAACGTATTAATATTTATCAAGTAAAAATAAATTACTTTTTCAAATACTCAACATATTTTCAATGATTTTCTATGATATTAATTTTAATTTTTATGGTTGGCTTAATATATTATTTAATATTTTTTTAAGTTAACTTTATTGAAATATATTTATTAATTACCATTTTTAATTAATATAACATACGTATTAGGAACATATTTAGGAACGATAGCTAATATTTCATATCAAAAAATATAATATTCCTTTTATCTGTCTTCTTCATATATTAACATATAAACATTTTAAAATAAATGCTTAAATAAAAGTACATCTCACGTATTTTTTATAAATTCATTCCACTATCAAAAAGAAAGTTTGGAACTGTTAATATGTTAACATTTAATACACGAAACAAATTTGAAATAAAATATAAATATTCTATATAATTAGGTAAGCCACTTTTTTGGATGGTAATTATTTTCATCGATTAAATGGACCATTTTTAAATTCAAAATAATTCTGAACTAGATCAATTTTACAGTTTTCAGTAAAATAATGATAAAATAATTATATAATTATACCTTCCTAAAAAAACTTCGAGAAAATAACAATTTGAATTTAACTAAGAATATTTTCTTAATACATTTTACAAGCCCAAATATAAAATATGTAATAAACCCGTATAAAAATAGAAAAATATCTCTTTCGTATTTTATACTCGCGTCTTATTATATGCAAATTCTTATAATCACTTCGATCATATTGTAGTTAAAAATGAAAATATAGATCGTATTTTTAAATGTAATCTAAATTTTCTAGAAATATATATTATGTGTACATTGTCCCACGAGAATTTTTTGATTTAAGTGGTATGCTAATGTAAATTCTATTACCACGTTAGCAGCCATTTTAAATTATTAAACCTTTATGGGACACCTGTATTTTGTGTCAAGGTGAAATTTATAAAACTTGTGATTTGTATTATTCTTCGGATGTTTACGTCAGATATATTATTGATTCTCGTAAACACTTGGTAATTAACATAGATTACATATGCATATAGTTATGGTACTAGATAAAATGGAAAATTTACAGTTGTAAAAATATAACTGTTTAGGAATAAACTAATTAAACGTAATGACTCTTATATTTGATTTTTACAATACTCGTTCACTTCACTTATATATAATATATATTTTATTTCACTTTTATTCCTCTATAAAAACAAAAATTATTATTACGAGTATTCACTTATATTTTTAAATTTTCTTTATCTTTTACTTAGTTTATAAATACTTTTGAAGGTAGTTCGATAATTACTTTTTTCTTAGTTATTATTACCAATAAATCAGCGACTTTTTTGAGGTTGTGAAAATAACAAATTAATCAAACAAAATATCTCGATTTAAAGCAGGGGGCGAGTGCTACTTTCTATAGACTTCACTACATGCCTTTACGTCAAGTGACATGGTTTCTTTATGAGTTAAAAAAATTTATTTTATCAAAGATTGCGAGTAAATTTTCAAAATCATAAATAAACGTTAAAACTCCGTTTACAAAATTAATAATTTATAATATAATTTTTGTTTAATTATTCTAAAAGTAAACATTCTTATTATATTAAAGTTATTTTATAAACTGTAGTTTCATAACTAAAATAATATAGAAACCCATTAATAATAATAAAAATTACATATCAGGTAATTCTTATATGACGCAAAATGATACCTTGGCACGATCACATTTGTTCAATAATCACAAATTTAACAATTTCTAAATTCCAATTGACATCACTAGGATAACACTAAGTTTTATTAGCCGTTTAGCAATAAAATTAATGAAATTAGAAAATAATAAATGTAAACTTGCATAAAGCAAAAAATATCAAGACGATTCTATTAAATGTATTAATTTATCGAATAATATGTTATAAATACAATATTATAATAAATTAGCCTAAAATTGTCTACTCAATATTAATTATAACATTTTAAAATTTTGACGTTTTTTATCGTTAATAATTAATTACCGTGAATATAAAGTAAATTATTGTTTATTACACAAGTACATTGTTATAGCAATAATATCATTAAAATTGTTATTTATTGACATTTAAAACTCGAAGTTTTTTATATTGCATTAAATTGAAATTTTCAACTATTTTATTTTATATTCTATAAAATTTTATATAGAAAAGTTTACATAAAGTTCTATTTAAAGTGTAAATCGATAAATAATTTTTATATATGGAAAAAACACTTTACAAACTATCCGTCTGCTTTAAATGAACCGATTTTTTTCTACGATCTAATCATTAATTTATTAAATATTAAAAAACTGTAAATTAATGTTGGTATATCCTAAACATTATTAAATTCTAAAAATTGAACTTACTAAGTAATGCAACAATTATATTAATTTTATATTGTTGATTTTTCTAGTAAAAAGAGTGCTTTGAAAATTGTATACAACTCCACCAACAAAATAGAAATAGACTACTTCCAATAAAATATATCATATCAAGTGAAACTTTGATGGAGTCTTTAATTAATGTTGAAAAAAACGAAAACTCGAAAAAAATGAATACTAGGTGAAAACCATTATTTCTAAAATTATAATTTTTTTCTAATCAAGAAAATAATAATTTTAAACCCTTAAGTTTTTAATTAATTTAAATTAATTTATTATCAACTATAAGTTACACGTCTACATTGCTTTAAATTGTAAATTGTTAAAAGGACATTAATTTATATCAATAAAAAAATTCGTCGAAACAAATTGTATAAATAAAATATTATTTCGTTAAAAGATTTAAATCAGTCGAATTTTTTGTTTTAAAAGTTAAATATGTCACATTTAAGCGCAACAATGACTAATAGAATTTAATGAAATTACTTATCAAATATAATATTAATTATAGCATTTTTGTTCTATATTAATACTCTTGGAAACAAAGATATTGTTTAAATATTCATTGTATATACGTAATTTATTAAACTGTATTATCATTTTCATATTTACGAAACCGACATGTTCACGTTTGTTTTCATTAATTTCATATTAAAGGCATCCAAATAAAATGTATTCTTTATATAAAACGAAAAATACAAAAATTATAAAATATAAATGTGTAATAAACTATTTACGAGTAATAATAAAATAAAATGTTATATGTATAAAACGATTTATAAAATATGACTTTTGATTTTCCCAGATCCTGTCATTTGTGTCCTCGTAATAATATTTATAAAAAAAAGAATAAAAAAAATGTTGTTTTAATAAAAAAGTAGAATATTACATTAAGTTCGGTTTACACTCACTGTTTCGTGTTGGAAATAACGGCAATCAGTAATTTACAAATGAAAATAATACGTGCGTCGTTATATGTGCAAAATTGTTCGTCTCATTCCGCTCACAACCAAGCTCAACAATTGGGTAGGTATTCTATGTGACGCCCACGCGGTGGTTATTACAAAATATATATTTCAATAACGTTTCTAACGGGCACCGCCACACGTTGTGACGAGTTTTCAAAACAAATTCGGAAATGTATAACTGAACACCATTTCGGGACTTACGGTAAAACTTGACCTGTGACAGGACCGCCGCCAATGCGTACACGTTTTATGTCGATGAACACTTGTTGCGGGAATGAGGACGGATGGGAGGGGCGAGTAACGAGATCGCGGGGCTCGCCGTCGGTTCTCCGGTCGGTGCACGACTACTACTATCGCGCGAGTTCCAAACCCAACGCCGCACAGCCATTCGTCGTCGTCGTCGTCGTCGTCGTCGTTGGCAGCGGCGGCGGCGGTAACGGCGACAAGCGGATAACGCCGGCAGAGAGAGCTCCATCGTCGACCCCGTGTGCTCTCGTCCTTTGTCTCGTTAAATCCTCATTCATTATTATTATACATAATTGCTTAATTACGGGGGCTCTCACTCAAACGCCACAGCCTTCGACAGCAATTCGACGGACCGTCCGTCCATCCACCAACCGCCGTTGGGTTTTTTTATAATTTGTATTGTTGTTATTCTACACGTCCGCGCTTTATAGTTATTGTTTTTGTTTTCGTCGCGATTCTTTTGCCATTTTCGTAATTTCATTATATATATCCCAGCCCCTATCACGCCAATAAAAATCCCGATAATTACCAATGAATAAACGTTGTGAAGAGTACAAGAATGAAAGATTTCTTTCGAAAACTAATATGACCATTTCCAAATAACTATGTACACGCGTACACTTAAATATAATTAACCAAAATTTTAAATATTTGTTTTCATAAAAATATGTAGCCTATTTTTTATTTCACAGATAATTGCACGAATACGCGCGTATTTGTAGAACCCTACGTATAATTATTTATCGTTAATTAGGTATTCATAAACAAAAACGTATTTAAATTTTCAAAATAATGTTGCGCTTAAAAAACAACCATTTATAAATCTTTAGATATACTACCTATTATAAATCGTTGAATTCACCAACAAAATGTGTTAAAATATGAAATTTAATTAAATTATATTACGCTTATTTTTTTTCTACGTCAATTCGGTTATAAACAAATATATAAAAAATGTTAACGAATTTAAATTACATTTGCTAAACTCGCATTTTAATAATTTTATTTACTACCGTTTAAAAAAACCTGCATTTGTTTATTCCTTCTATCTAATAGACATCATATCAAATTCGCACTAGACGTATCTTAAACTGTGTAAGCATTTCGTTATTCCGATTAAAGTGTTGAATTTAAAGTTTAAACATTTTAATTTTTATAAAAAATTAAAAACAAATACATAATTTTTGTTTTTTTTTTCGACTTTTTCGACATTACAATTTTAAATTATAATATTAATAAATATATGCTACAATGAAGAAAAAATCAAATTTATCAGTCTTAAATATTTTAATTTGAAAGAAAATTCTATGTCTATAATTTTTTTAAATGTAATTAAGTACTGTAAAATAGACTAATTGGGATAATAAGATGAGTATGATGATCTTGAAATTATCATAAATTCAATAAGATATAATAAACTTATAAATACTACATATTTTATTATTATTATTATTGATTATGAATTTTTAATAAATAAAAGGAAAATACTAAAATCGATGTTATAACTAACACATACCTAATTTTTCATTATAAATGCAAATTATTTTCTATATTCTTTTTACGCACAACAATAACTTAGTTTTAGTCCATATCAATGACCTTATATATAGACTCAATAACGTAACCACCAGTGGCATCCAAAAAATTTCCATAATTCCGTGCAGTGGATAAATTATACTATCGACCGTAAACCATTCATCACTCATAAAAACCCTACAACGTCCTTCTCAAGTCCTACTGAATGACTGAATAGCTAATAAGTAATATATTACACAAAATTACTAAACATTTCATCAAAAATATTTGAATATGATAAACCTATCGATTCCAAAATACGCATTATTGAAAACTTAACGCACGTACAAAATTGAGTATGAGTAAAATCTTACATGTTTTGCACTTGAAAAGTAACTTGAACCGAGCAACTAAAACTATTTTTTCACCTCGAATTTTAATTGAATATAAAATTATCTTTAATTCAAATGTCGAACTTCAATTTTCTTTGGTAAATACTTATTATAATCTCAATATTTATGAAACTTAATTATTAACACAATACAAATATTTTGCAATTAATATCAGCAACCTTTTAAAGAATGAAAGATTGAAAATCGTGGGATGTGAAACTATAGTCTCGGTTACAATTATTATACGAATTATGAGAAGTAGTTATTTATACTTTACTATTGTTCTCGTAAAGCAAGAACTTTATTAGGTTTGGTCGCTGAATTCTATAACAATTTGCATTTATTTTGTTATAAAATCTATAACGTTATGTCTAAGTCATAGGGTAATGCCCTACATGGAAAATAAATCACGTAATTGTTTATTTAAGTAATTAAACAATTTTTTTATATTATTATTATTATTAATTATATACGTTTTTGTAATTATCAAAAACGTATGTTTAACGTGTTTATCGTACAAAATTTTTTTACAAACTTAGCTAATAATCGATATACATAAAAAATCATAGTAAAAACTTCGTTGATAAATACGTTTCCATATTAATAAATCAGAAAAATTGTATACTGCCAATTTTAGTTTAGTTTTCTTTATCAGTCGTGTCAGAATTCGCGTAATCGTATAACAATATTTAAAACAAACCTAATCACTAATCGCTATACTCGTTGCAGATACACAACGAAATACTTAGTTTTAGTGTTCAAAAACGATACATCGTAAACGAATGTTAGCACACAAAGCGGATAAACATTGTTGGCCGTATTGTATATTATATAACCTAACAAACGTTATGATTTCCATATTAGACTAGTCGTAACAAATGAAGCCAGATCAATACATATATTCGACCTAATATTGACAAAACAAAAAATCGTTAAAAATTGCTTGATACAGATTTTAAATATCCCATAGAATCGTTTGAGAATTCGATACTCGTCTATCATTCGGCGCAATTATAACCGAACGATCATTGGTCCGAAAATACACGACGACAATTCGGACCGTTCTTGATCTATAAGCAAAAAGCCATGGACGAAAGGTTTCCATAGCGATTGGGTCAGAAGATTAAGACTAAACGGTAAACTGTTACGATTCGCTTTTCATTAAAATAACCAAAACCGACGAACGTATATTTATATCATAATTTTGTCCTCCCAGCTATACAGATTTGAATTTTGGTTAAATTCCATTTTCGTCAACCAGATTATTTTGATTTTTATTCGTGAATCGGTTCATTTTACGGAATGAAATTATTCCGTTCTCGGTACCGAGTAATTTTATGTTTTTTTTCTTTAGTAACTCGTTTTGAACGTTCTTTCAATTTTTATTTCCATTTTTTAAATTTAGAATTTTCGTTATTTCAGTATACTCGTAAGTACTTTTTTCAGAGTTTTAAATTTATTTTCCATTTTTCATCTGAAAAGGTCAGGTTATTTGATTTATCAGTATCGTAGGAATAACTTTATTAACAATAGTAATCGAACGTCTTTTGTTGTCACACAAAATACGAACACAAGCCCCATTTGGAGTAATAAAAACGATAAAAAAAAATAACGCGCGATCGACCGTCACCAGTTGTCATTCGACGCAAACGACTCGTCAACGACCGCATCGCCGTCGCGCGGTACATTTAAAAAACAAAAGATTACGTTTGTGTCCCAATTATCACATTAGGGAACCTACAAATAAGCGCAACGAGCTCGCGAATAACTCAGGTAGGGTATATCGAGAAATTAAACTACCAGCAAATACTCGACAAATATTATCGATACGAATCGTACACGAAACTATATATATAATGTTATAGAATGAATAAACCAAACGACCGAGAAAAAAACGAATTTTTAACGAACCGCCAAACGAAACAAACAGAAAGTCAGTAGTGCGCGCGAGGTGAACGACAAATGGAAAACGGGAGCGAAATTATGGCAGAAGCGTTCGAACGCGGTACACGGGGCAACATAATTTTCCGGATATATTGAGCGATTCTCAACCACATGACCCACGAAATAACGGCGAACTAAAATAATTGTTTAAGCATACGGGGTATTGATGGTTTCGAATTAACCGAAACGTACAAGAAATTATCGACTTTCGGTCACGCTGATCGCGTGACTTACCTAAGAAGATGGCGTTAAGGGTGGATGAGCGGAGCTCTTATCCCGGGCCTTGGTAGTTCAAGATTTTATGTACAAACGTCTGAATTCTTATTTCTAATAATTCGTAACACGATAAAAAAAATTATATATATATACTTAATAAGTATTTCGAACGCGCGGCTTTCTAGAAATGAAACCCCTGGCACTTTCTCTTATATTCTTATATTCTCCTTCGCGTTAACTAACACCGGTCGTCTTAGCCATGACGAAAACACGTTTCGCTGAACTTCGAATAATTAAAAGCTACTTTACAAACGCGATATCTCCAAACAGAATTAACTAATTGACTACTTGCGTAGCAATAAAAGGAGAAATAGTGCGTTCAGTAGATTCAAATAACGTAAACGAATCGTTCGCTTCGAAGAAAATCAAAGGAAAATCATTTTTAACGTTTGTACGGATACGAATGTACTTTTTGATTCACGTACTGTTAAAGAACACACGGAACATTCAATTCTAAATATATACTTTTGTTTTAGCGGTCCCTTAATTATTACGTACACGCTTGTACCGTATTTAAATAGTATATTCGTTTATTCGTAAAAAGTATTTTTTATTATACTATCACCATTGTAACACGTTCGGACTCATATTCCGTTAATATTCGTATAGGTATTTATTATTTTTAATATTTACTGTTATGGAATATATATATAATATTACCAAAGACCCGTGTGATACTTTATGATTTCAAATTTATTTTGGCCAAATGTAACGCGTACCGATCATGCGTGTACGTCATAAAAATATTCTATAAACTACAATCATGAATCAAACGAAATATAATTTTTTTCTATACTACTCGACGCGTGCAATAAAAACTGTTGCCGTTTATATATTTGTCAAGCCGGCGATATATTCAAATACGGTCCCAAATTGATTTTACTAAAAATCGTTAGATTACAACGTCGAATATAGAATAATATACAGGTTGTAACAGTAGGCGTCGTACCTATTTTGTACGTAAATTAAAATTTTTTTTAAACGCCACTTAACACTAGGTATAGCACAGTTATACCCGCCGAATCTGCGGTTATATTTTTGTAACCGATAACCGCAATCAATATCGTGTTTACGCTAGTAAACATCGTTATCAGTAGGTATTATCACGTACACATGAGGTGTGTATTTACACTTTATGGAATCCAAACGTCTAAATTCCAATTAAACGTTAAACCGATTTAATTTATAAATTAACGGATTTATAGAGAAAAAAAACCACCAACGACAACTTCAATAACTACCATGGATATTGGAGAACTTTTGGACTACAAAGTATGTAACATATTATCGACGTACAAATAATGTGCGGTAATTATTTTTTTGCGTATGGTGTAATGACTGTGTTTTAGCCGGCCAATACGCCAAAACGACCACTACCAGAAGAGGAAGTGCATCAAATTCAAGAAAATGAAACAGATTACGAACGACAAAAAAAACTAAGACGATTAGCTAAAGCTCGTGTTCAACAAATAGAAAAACAAGAACAAGAGCGATTAAGAGCAGAACAAGAAAGAATTGCTGAAGAACAACGAAGAAAACTAGAACGTCAAGAAATGGTGCAAAAATTGATTGACGAAAATTTAGCTGATTCCAACGTAAGGCCATAATTTCTTTTGGATTCGTTGTACAAATAACATGAAAATACCTTTGATGTAGTACATAGTTAATAAATACATAATATTAAATTTGTGTATATAAATAAAACATATTTTTTTACAGGATGGTGTCTTAGATGAAGGTGCTTTAAAACGCATGATTTTATTGTTTGAAAAAAAAGTACTAAAAAATCAAGAAATGCGGATAAAATTTCCTGAGAATCCTGAAAAGTAATTGATAACATATTATTTATGTTTATTATATATTATTTTTATTTATTTATTTATTTAAATTTAGATTTATGGAATCAGAAATTGAATTACATGATGTTATAACAGAAATGCATGCTATAGCCACTGTTCCAGAATTGTACCCCATTTTAGTTAATTTAAAAGCTGTTTTATCTTTGTTAGAATTACTTTCTCATGAAAACACTGATATAGCAGTTGCAGTAGTCAATTTATTACAGGTTTGTAATATCTCAATCTTTATACAAGTTTTATTATTGTAATCAATAAACTTTTGTAGGAATTAACTGACATTGATACATTAAATGAGAATGAAGAAGGTACAGAAATGTTAATCGAAGCGTTGCTAAGTAAACAATTATGTGCACTTCTTGTTCAAAATCTGGAGCGTATGGATGAAACTGTCAAAGAAGAAGCAAATGGTGTACATACAAGTCTAG